>LJIJ01003383.1:0-19382 GCA_001718145.1 Orchesella cincta | reverse complement strand
TATGGGTTTATAGTAGCGTAAAAATGGATTTAAGACTGTCTACTGGTCAAAAGTGAAAACGATTGGCAACTGTCGCACAACATCTATCTTTCTTTAAAACGGCAGAAATGTTCATAATAGCTCTAAACTCAAATTTGAGAAATGAATGCAACCTTACATTACGCTGGATTGAAGCAATGGCAGGACCCCGAAAACCAACGAAGCCTGTTTCTTCATTTATTGTTTGATTTAAACTTGGATGGCCTGAACTCCGGATTGATATAAACGAATAAGAAATTAATTTCAATCCTGGAATTATCAAAATCATTTCGGTTTAAAATGAATTCAACTAATTCCGTTTGAAGTGAAATTTGAAAAATGAAAGCACTTTTAAGTATGCCTGTTGTTTTCGACGCTGTATTCAAACTTGGATTTTTTAAGCGAGAAAATGTCCCAAAAAGAGTTACAGGTTTTGCATTTCCATAGTCTTCTAGTTCCCACATAAAAAAAGAAATAGTCGTTTTCCAGAGATAAACCAAATAGGAAATTTCATAAATTTTATGTGTTTTTTTGAAAAGGTCTATAAATTTGGACCACAGAAAAAAAAATAGTGTGGTTCACGGCTTTCGTCCGGTTTTCTCTGGTTTATTAACGTTAGCATGCAAGTTCCGATGTATATAATAAAAAGGTTGTTAATAAACATGAAATGGCATTCGAAAGTTCAAAACGGAGAAGCTGTGGTAGGAGATACATGGAAAAACTTTTTGTTTATTGCTGTTGTTCCCCATTAACCGGGTGAGTAACAATTAATTTTCAACATGAAAACATCCTGGGAAAATTCGTTTAAACTCGGAAAATGAAATATATAATAAAATAATGGAGGAATTTACGTTTTCTATCCATAACACAGATTCATTTGTTCAGTTCAAAGGTGGATGTCAATAAATATTAGATTTAGAGATAGACTAATTGCACTTTAATTAAGCGAGGGAAGCCTGAATGGCCCTGTGCCATGAGGCCTGGGCAGCTTACTTTTAACGTGAAGTAAAACGATACTATATAGTTGAAGAGTTTATTGGTAAGGGGGGGGGGGATGGGTAAAGGCCTAATTACAATGCGGGTGTTTTGAAACTACATAATTAAAATAATGTGTAATAGGGAGTTGCTGTTAGAAATTATAATAATTTTTTATTAAATATAATATATTACTTGAGGATAATGGCGTGGTCGAAGTTTTAGAAGATGAATTGCACTACAATAAATAACCGAGTAATATATTAATTTTTTGGTGAAAAAAGAGGACCAGTAAATATAAAGTATTAAATTTCTTATGGAGGTAAGTTATGTTTTCATCTGGTATATAGTTGTATGTAATGTTCTTTGGTTGGAGTTTTTAAGAGTTTAAAAACTTTTGGTTTTTTTGAATACAGAATTAAGTCTCATTATTACGGGAAAAACCGGTTGGCGTAGTGTCGGTGATTTTGTGCGCGGAGTCTGCCTGGGTTGCCGTGAAATAAAGGATGTTGCAGATTAACAGGGAAGACAGTAATCATGAATGATAGCAAATGCCAGGACCCCTCCCAAGTGTTCCAAGACACGACTTATTAGTAAGTTGGCGGTTTTGTCCATAGTTTCTGAGAGACCGGTGTAGTTGTCAGGGTTCGGTTTATATTACAATACTTTCCGGGTAAAACGGGTTTGTTGGGTCAAACACGCTTTTTGGGTCGAACACAAGCCCACAATACCTGTCCACCTTGCCATCATCAATTTACGCACTATATTCATCCACAGCATGGACTCCATGAGATGACGATCGGAATGCAAGTATCAGTAGCGCTGACTGAGTAGAATAATATGAATAAAAGAATGATGATAGTATGTTTCTTAATAATGCTGTGCTTTTTTTTGTTAAAAGGAGCATGATTGTGAAAAATGAATCTCAGCCAAGTCATAAAAAATTCCAAGCAAGTAGTTGACAATCCAATAAAACCTCAAACGCAGTCTCTTACTTTTGATGAGATGCAACGTGCAAAAAAATGAATGTGGAACCATTCGTTACAAATTTGATTGAGATGATGGATTGATCTAGAGAATCAGAGCAGTATCGCTTTATAGTTCTCTTGGCTTCAACTCCTCTTCTTTTACATTCCCGTTTATGTAATAGATAAAAGCAACAACTTTCTCATCGTTGACTACAAACTACTTCGATAGCATGCCATACCGTTCTTTTACCAATTTTTTTGCAAATCAAGCTGACAACGTCCTTGATGATCAAAAGCAGAAACTGAACCTTGCGGATTAAAATTTTTGTAGGATAAAATCCTTGTTCTAAATTTAATGTAAAAATTGATACACGGATATCGTCAACTTTTTTTATTGAGATAGGGCAATATACGTATATATTCATTATTCAATTAGGGACAAATTATCCTGGTCATAGTTCTGTTAAACATTTTGACGTCCAATATGGTACAAAATTTTAAGTTGTAAAAACTCAGACATGACGGACAGACGGATTACTTTCTCCTTCCAAATTTCGCTTCCAAATATTATATGTTTGAAACAGTGACACACGTAGAATAACAAACTCAAAATCTATGAAGTTTTTATTAAAGTCACTCTGTTTCCTTCTAATTCCTCTGAGAAAGCAACAATGCCGATGGCTCGCGGATGCTACAGTTGAGAAACTGATTTTGATGAAAGCAAAACGTGATCTGCCTTGAGTCTGACTGAATCATTTTTTATGTGCAAGTCCAATAATAGCAGTGCAAGTATTTTTTGAGCGAGCAGAAAACTTACCACAATACAAATTAGAAAACTAACAAAGGACTCAAATTACGAAGGCTATCCACGTCGCTTCTTTTGTTGTTTTCTGTCTGTTTTATGACACATATCTCCTCCTTGAAAGACAGCTGAAGAAACAGCAGTAGTGTTTGATTAAGGAACATTATTTCGGGTTCTTTTGCCGGGAAAAGCCCAGAAAATGAGAGCAAGGACAAAACTCCTCAAGGCTCAAGTCTGAAAGCATTGCGTTCATAATGTTTGCTCTGGTAATCTATTGCTCATGTTTGCCCATCACAGCATTTCCTATATCAGTGTTGTAACTAATAATGTTGCTCAAGCTGTGCAGTACAATTTCTCCCTTGTTTGTAGCAAGTGAACATCTCAGAGAAATGTTTCAAAGTTGGCTCTCCCACCTCCGCCTGAAAACTCCAATTTTGTAACACTTTTAAGAAATGATTTTTATGCATAAAAAGTATGGTCAATGTAAGTTAGGCTCTGTGTAAAAAATATTACCTATTTCCTAGTTTTTGGCTTATATGTAACCGAGTAAACTGCACCACAAATTAGTTTGTTATCTGAATATATTTAGGTGAAAGTGCACACTGGTTTATGTAGATATCGAAAAACCGATCATCGTTTTTCGTGGTAAAAGAGGCTTATAAGCGCTGCCGAACGCAAAAAGAATCATATCAAAATTCCATTCCTGCTCCGACATATTCATGTTCAAAGTTAGGCCATTTAAGTGGCACGTGCCATGCTAAATTTTTGAAACTTGCTTTAAAAAAGCACTTCCCAATTGTTTAGGGGCCCATAATTTTTACAGTTTGTTAACCTTGATTGAACGAGCCAATGCAAAAAGAATTAGCTCTCTAACCCAAAAATTGTTGAAGTTATTGACGTTAATTGGTTTTTCGAAATTTTTCGAAATCGTCAATTATTTTCGCAAACATCATTGTAGACTAATCTGCTGCAGCCAAGGTGGGCTCAACGATCACCACTAGCATCCCTGAAAATATCTTAGCCAAAGTCCCCGGCAAATTCGAGGAAACAGCCCTTGAAGAAATCCGGGTAAAATCCAATTAAGATGGCACCCAGGGTTGGGTAATATCTGGAATTTTTTGCTCAATATAAAAATCTAGTGACTTTACCAAGGTATACTTACAGCCACATATTTCACACATTTTATGATTTATTGGTAGGCTTAGCAGCTGGTAAGTATACCTTGGTAAAGTCACTAGATTTTTATATTGAGCAAAAAATTCCAGATATTACCCAACCCTGGGTGCCATCTTAATTGGATTTTACCCGGATTTCTTCAAGGGCTGTTTCCTCGAATTTGCCGGGGACTTTGGCTAAGATATTTTCAGGGAT
The DNA here is from genome assembly GCA_001718145.1 of Orchesella cincta. NCBI lineage: Eukaryota > Metazoa > Arthropoda > Collembola > Entomobryomorpha > Orchesellidae > Orchesella > Orchesella cincta. The sequence continues at coordinate 15,248 of LJIJ01003383.1, read as the reverse complement.
GCTAGTGGTGATCGTTGAGCCCACCTTGGCTGCAGCAGATTAGTCTACAATGATGTTGTTGCGAAAATAATTGACGATTTCGAAAAATTTCGAAAAACCAATTAACGTCAATAACTTCAACAATTTTTGGGTTAGAGAGCTAATTCTTTTTGCATTGGCTCGTTTCAATCAAGGTTAACAAACTGTAAAATTATGGCCCCTAAACAATTGGGAAGTGCTTTTTTAAAGCAAGTTTCAAAAATTTAGCATGGCACGTGCCACTTAAATGGCCTAACTTTGAACATGAATATGTCGGAGCAGGAATGGAATTTTGATATGATTCTTTTTGCGTTCGGCAGCGCTTATAAGCTCTTTTACCACAATACGATGATCGGTTTTCGATATCTATAAACCAGTGTGCTCTTTACTCGTCAACAAACTTCCACTGTTTTTGGTTTTCTTTTCGTACTAATTATAACCGAACACAACCAAAAACGACGAATGGGAGGACGCATAGGTTCGTCCACGAGAACGTGTGTAATTATTGTTTAATTTGTGTATGAGGTTAAGCGCCATTTGAAACCATGAAAAGGTGACATTCATGAAAAATGTAAAAACAAATCATGCAGTTTTAAATTCCCTTTTTTGCATGGGAAAGTTTCAGATCTTTGCAAGTCATTTTCTGACCCACAAATGGGTGAAAAAGTTTTATCTTCGAAATAGTAGCCTGGAAAAATGGTAAACACTACTCAAAACCTCTATTACAGAAACTTAGAAACAAGGGCTAAAACTACAAAATTTAGTAGTGTATTTAAAAAAACTACACGAGTGAAAATAAAGAAAGTTTTTAACAGACGGGATAACTGCAATCTATCCTTTCTGCAGTTATGCGAAGTTCTACTGGAAAACTTACGATTAGTCAAAGATAAAAGAAGTTGCAAAGACCATTCACATTAATCGTATTTTGTCTTCTAGGTCTGATAAGTTTGACAAAAAATCCACTTCTTCGAAGAGGGGCTTGGAAGAAAGTCATGTGGATAATAAAACAGTTGCAGTTTATTCTCAATCCTTATTCTCTGTGGATTGCAAAATTGTTTTTATGTAAATGGGAAAATACCAATGATCTATCAGTTTTGGGAAGAAGGGTTTTAAAAATATTGCAAAAGTGTAGTGGCTGCCCTTTCTCCATTATTATTTTTATTCGCGTCAAACTGAGCAAAACCCACACAAAACATCACTGTTCCGATCAACATTGTTTACGACGAGTTAGAGTTGCTAGTGAGCCGTTTATCAGTTTCGTGTTTTAAAATGGAGTGACTTACTCAACAAATTTCTTTTCTCCTGTTTTTCTACTCCCTAGAGTTTTCAGAAAGTGGCACAGAAGTACTACCAAATAGGAAAAAGTTGTGTTTGTGACGCATTGAGATATTGCAAACTATCCTTCTTTTGTAGCTGTAAAATGTGTGTACTCTTTTCTACGCCATTTTATTCAATAACCTCGAATTGTAATCCAATCTTTTTATATTAAAAAAGGCAGCCCGTTTTTCCATTTGACTTTAGAGTTCCATTTCTTTCATGAAAACGTAAGTAAATCTGTTCGTTTTCCCTTTGAAGCAGGTTGAACAATGAATTTTCTTCTTATACATCTTTTCATTTATCTGCATTTCTTCTCATCTTAAGGTAATGCTAGCATGCAAATTTTGGATACAAAATGATAAAAAAAACTCCAATATAATAGATAACTGCCTTCTTTGACAGTTACGATTACTCAACGAGTGACATTTTCACGTTTCCATGTACAGAAAAACCACTGTTTCCATCTAAGAAAAAATGGCAAAACCATTTCTTACGTTAATGAGAAAACAGCAGTCCTTCAATTTGGTTTCCACCACAAGATTATACTACACACTTCACTTTGTCTCTCCATGTCGTAACTTAAGAGACATTTCTTCTTTGAGCTTGCAAGCGAGTGCAGTTCTGAAGAATCGAAAGAGTAGTTGGCATCTCACTGACACTTTGAGCGAAACGCATTAACTTTTTGCGCATTTTGCTTGTCTGTAATACGACATGTCTAGCTTTTTCGAGATGAAAGCATAGTAGTACTTGACTGAAATCAATAGAAAAGCCCTATGTGAGCACTCCTCCTTGAAAAGGGATCCAAAAGTCTGGTAAAGCATTAAACTCATGAATCTCCGATTTAAAAAAATGTTAGGTTCCTAATCCCAACCTTATTCATCATTCGCAAGTGTTTATCCGGCCTTTGATTGAAACCAGAAGACCTGAGACAGAATCCTTTTGCATCCGGATGCAAAAAACGTCTGCCTTCTTTTCACTCTGAAGAGCAAAATCCTTTTTTTTCTAATAATTTAAACTCCTTCTTCTCACTAAAATATCTTCTATTGCTTTTCATCGTTTCTGGAAAATAAAAATCTACTCCTTTCGTCAACACACACAAATTACAAACCCAAATTACTTATTGCATTCTCGATATAAAAATAGATAAATAAATTTCATGAAGATTTATGCGAAGAATGATGAAATTAAACTTTTTTCGACCTGAAGCCCACTACAAAAATCAATATGGCAACAATTCCAACGCACTCTTTGTTTGGCATGTTGGTTTTCGTCGTTACCATGTTAAAAGTTTGTTAAGATTCTAGGAATTTACATTCATAGCTTTTCTTATTTTAGCACAGCTGCGGAAAATAAAGTCAGATCGCTTTCACTTTAACAATTTAACAAAATTTTCTTTCTTTCGGAGAAAGTTGCTGGTACGCTCCATGCTTATGAACTTACAAACCGGTTTATTAATAAAATTACCAGCTTTCTCAAATTTAAAGGCTGTACTTCTTGCATAGCGAAGCATGCCTATTTGACGACAAAGGGCTCTGAATTTTATAAAGTATGCCAGAACCATTTTGTAAACTGTACGTCAAAGTCTTTTCATGGCTCACATGTACAAAAGGAATTTTTATTCTCCAGTGGCATTTCATAAACTTTTGCTTGCCTGATATATTATTCAATAGCTAAGCATTCAGAAGAAGTCTTCAGGCCTGTAATATTAGAAAATTGGATCCAATTTTCACGCTGATTCGAATATGCTGTCCTACGACGTATAACAACATAACATTACGTAATACATTATATCTATGTTGTTTTGATGTAAATGCAAAGATAAATCGTATTTGTTGTCTCTAAGTATACAGCCAACTATGTGCAGTTGTTCAATGACTCTTGGTTCATATTTCGTAAAACGATTAGTTTGATTGATATAATACGATGCATCATATCACTTTGGCTCCATATGAAAGAGTAAAAGACAAAGTTTTTCCTTAACACATTGCAAAAAATGTATCTGTTTGTTCTTTTTGCTATGATGTAAAAAAAACCCGTTTAAAGAAAGCTGGCAAACCGAACGAGATTGCATAACTACGTTTTCTGAATTCAAGACTTGTTTGCAGTACCTGTGTAGAAATCCAATTTATAAAATATAAAAGGGATCTGATAGATCATTGTAAGTCTATTTGAAGCCTGAATGAAATTTCAATAATTTTTGTAAGCGTACACTAGGGATGATCATACAGTTTTGGAGCTAGACGGTTAAAGTCGAGTTTAAAATCAGAGAAAATGTATATGCTTACCTTTTAGGTTGAGTTTTGCCTTACACAACAAACGAAGTAAAACTGACTTCAAAATTATCTTCCAGACAAATAAAGTGGGAGGTGTAGTAACTGCAAATAAAATGAAGCAGCGTAAAAGTATTAATATTCGACCTTTGTATGTTTACCCATCTGATGCTTGTCAGTTCATATTATTATCGTCAGGTAAGCTTAACGAATATTATAAAGCTTACTGTCCCAACAAATCTGAGACAACCGGTGAAGTGAGCCGCTTGAGTTCAGGCAAATTATACATTTCACTTATGTTGCGTGCTATTCGTGAGCATAAAACTTGTTTTTCTGCTTAAGTAAAACGGAAACTAAGTGGATCTTTAAGCCAAATGAAAATTTAGAAACCACACGAATTATGCAACCCAACAAGCACAAACACGTTGAAAAGGGCAATCTCTAAAGCTCCATTTAAAAGCTATGTCAAGATTGATATTGTATCATGGTGAAATATAGGTAGGGTGCGTTTCATTACGAAATGCTTTACCATTTCCAAGAAACTATTTGGACAACACAAGGTCTATTTTTCAAAAGTTTGAACAAATGAACAGCATTGCCACACAAGAGTCCATCAAACTAAAAAGAGAGTAAATGTCAACGTTCACTTGTTTCTCAGTCTTTTAATTTTTAGATATATTCTATTCTCAGAGACAGAATGTTATCTCGACGAATTCATGAAGAACATAAATAAGCCAGCACCTGAATTATGCTTTCTCAGAAGTGCTTTTTATCTTTGTAGTTAAAATAAGTCTTAAATTTGATGAAAAAGGTAGTGTTTTAACAGTCAGAGAAAATATCAACATTAACTGGATCTCTTTTGGCTATTGCTTTTATATATGACATGATAGAATTGCTACGCAACCTAAAAAAGGACACTCAGCCCAGGTAAATTACATTTCCGTATGCAAATGTTTACCTGGTATCCTTGCCGAAGAGATAAATGTAAAGTAAAGCAGCTCAGTGCCCTTGGGGTAAAGCCAAACCGAAAAGTTGGACGAATAAGGAATTATTGTTGAAGTCAAGGACTGAATGTAATCTCGGGATAAAAGATGCTGCTTATAGTGTAATTCTTGTACAGCATTCTAAAAAAGTGAGTTTGACTATTATTTTCAGTTCGAAGTGTTTAACAGTTACGTTTTAATGCAAAAACTTCCGGAGTTCTATATTAAGTTTAAAAAGTATAATATATAAGTCTTTATTACTACGTTTATAAATGTTGTCCAAATTTTAATTACATACAAAAATAAGTTGAATGCAAGCTCCACAAAGTTTTGAGCATCCTTACTACTCCTAAACAGGAATTGCTGAAAAACACGGGAGGGCAAGAACTTGATTGAATAAAATGTTTCAACCATCGTTCCTTTATTTTCCTCCAAAACAAACTTTTTGGATATCTCTAACGAATAACTTATTCTGCAGAGTTATTGTTCAACAAACGCAATTCAATTCGTTCCGATATGTTATGATCATTAGCTGTAACTTTTTTGCTGGGTGGTCCTCCGTTGATACTGTTGTTTTCATTATGATAGTTAAATGTTCCTGGGAAAACTGAAGAAGCATTAGTAGTAGACGGATTTCCAAGAACTTGGGGACATCCGCAGAGAAAGATGCATCGAAAAAATCTCTTCAAATAGTTGCCGTATATGATTGGGTTGAAGCAGGAGTTAGCGACCGCTGTGACAAAGAGCGCTTCCCGAATTCTTGGGTCGACCAGCCTCGCTGCTGTTTCGTAGTCAAGCATGTACCTAGAAAGGAAATATGTTGGATGTAGCAAACTACAATATCACAATGTATCGAAGTTAATTCATTTATAAAAATTGTATAGCATCCTGAAATGATGTAGAATGGAACCCTTGAGAAATTGAGTTCTCACTTACATCCTAATCTTGTTAAAACACTGGTTTTTGTGAACTCCGCAAATTGAATTGTTAGACGACGGAACAACCAAGTTCTTATTTAACTGACGGTAATGTTCCGTTTGCTCACAGAATATGCAGCATTTCCTAATAAATCTGGAAGTAAGCCTGTCTAGATTGTTCCAGTTTCGACAGCGCTTGTATGAAATAATATGGAGAAAAAATATTGGCTAACGGAGCGTGTATCAAATTTGGACGAATAAATAAACTGAATACGAGTCAGTATTGCGTAAGGTGTTGTTCCGTTGCTATATAAAGGAATGTGGCTGAAAAGCGGGATTCCCATTAGTGTCGTGCAAAAATGCATGAGCAACTAGAATTTTGAAAACTGGTTGGCTGTAAACTATAGATAAAAAAATGAAATATCAACTTCTGTCTCAACTTACCACAAACTCATGATGACAAAGGGTGTCCAACAAACTACAAAGACCGTCACAATCACAATTGATATCCACATGGCTTTGCTTTTCGCTCTGGTTATTTGACAAGCATTTCCACTCTGGCGCATTTGGTTGCTGCTGTTTTGTTGCCCTAGTAAAAAAAGACGTTTGATATGCAAAGTCTCTTTCAAACAAATTTCATAAAAGGACTCTGAAGAGGGCCCGCCCTTAGGAGTCGCATAACTGACAGGCCGTACTGCAAACTGTATATAATAGGCCGTAGCACAGCAAAATATTAAAGCAGACAACTTGCAGTTAAGCATAACTTCTTCATTGTCGGATATTTATAAACATTATTGTATTTGATACGGCCTTTTAGAAAGTGAAACTTTGCCAAGGAACACACGTTTTCCTTTTACTATTGTCTCATTTTTTGTTACTTTGTTTTTAAAACGTCAGAAAAAATCAAAATTCCGCTTTTGAAAGTGGTTTTTCAAAAACCTATTTATTTTTTGCATAAGAATTTAGACGCTTCATTAGTTGCAACCGGCCGGACCATCCCAAGGACGGCCTCTGAATGCTAATAAACGGGAAACTGGGGTTGGAAAAGGCTTACTTGAATTCTGATAGCGCTCCTCATTTCCCTTTTTGGAAATGCTGCGAAAGACCAAGGTATACGAAACAATGATAACAATCAACGGAGCAAAGTACATAACCACGAGTGAAAGGAGATTATAGTAAATCTTCATGTTGAAAGTAGGAAAGTAGTTGGAGTTGGTACAAAACCGGAATGAAGGATACAGCGGATGTTTCTGGACGCTGAACACGATAATCTAAAAATAAAATTACAAAAAGAATTATCACAAAAACGTATACAATTTAACTCTGTAAAATATAACTATACATTTGGCAAATCGGTAATTAACTGTGAATATTGAAAATATCTATAAAACTGTGAACATTTTTGTTAATAAAATGGAAGTCTTTATGGCAATTTAGAAAAATCACATTTCCGTATAATTAAAGTCGTGTACAGCAGGTTTCTAAAAAATGTACTACAAGATATTATGAAGTGGATTTTAATTCTTAGTTGTTTCTACAATAATTTTTGTTAAAAATTAAGAATCAGAACTACGTAATTTTGAACTTGAATGAAATAAGGTAAATGAAGCCCATAAACTTGCAAAAGGTTGATTCATGTCAGCTTTTAACGTTTTAGAATTAAACTTAAGCTAAGCAAATATTCCGTAAAAAGATAGTTACCAAACGAGATTGAACCATTAAGCATATCACTGTTTTACTAAAACATTGAAGACATGGTTTATTGAGCTGAAATACTATGCGTGAAGCCCTTCAGTTTTTGACAAATTTATAATAAAATTTCTACATTTTGGACATGATCTCATTTTCAAATGGGCACTTCATACACATAAATAAGGAACACTTGCTTGTGGAGATGCAAATAAAATGGAAAATGTCCAAGCAGTGACCAACATTGTGTGGATTCTCTTCATTCCTCCTAGAGACTTGAGTGGAAGCACAATCGCACAAAACCTGTCCATGCTGATGCAAATAATCACCATTGAGCTCAGGTACAAACCGAACGCTTTCACAAACTGTATAGATTTACACAACACGTTTCCTCCATACCACTTGATTGTCAGTCGCCAAAATATTTCAACTGGAATCACAATAAATGTCACCAACAAATCGGCTAATGCAAGATGCCAAATTAGCAACTTTATTCTGGAAGACCGTTTAAATCGCCTTTTCCAAAGTTGCCAACCCACTGTAATAACTACGTAGAGGTTTCCAGGAGCACCAATAACAAAAAAGACCATGTAGGCAATCACAATATTTCTGGAGTTGGCACTCAACTTTTTAAAAAGTTCTGAGATTCCGATTGTTTTAATCTTTTCCACAATATGAAATAAAGACACATCAATCACATCAGTTGCTTCCGGTGGCAGTGCCGATTTGTTGAGAAATATGTTTTCCAGTAACTCTGTTTCCAAGAGAGTTGTGTTACTCAAAACAGGTTCAAAGTTAAGATCCATTTCACAATACCCCGAAAATATGTGAAGACTGTACAGTATCAGTGTTCAGTGGCAAGGGGGGCAAAGAAAACTTACGGTGGAATGTCAAGTGGTATCTTTGGTTACTTTGTGTGTCTTCGTGAACTAGCAAACGAGAACTGAGCGGGGAGAGTGTATTCACTTCCTTTTTCTTCGAGCTTTCCTTCGCAATACACATCACATTGTTCCTTTTGTTCGTAGCAGGCGAATGGCTTCAGCTGCAGTAGCTCCAAATTTCTGCTCATCAATATCAATTTAGCGTCTACTTTCCCTCAGTGTGGATAACAGCTGCAGACGGCTGCTCTGCAAATGCTATAGCAAGCAAACTCGTCGAGCATTCAGAGAAGGTTTCGTTGATTTTGAGAGCATGATTTGCATTTTTATTTCGTCAATCAAAATAATATTATTCTGGTTTTATACCGGGGTTTCCCATTGAAGCTGACAACTAACAGGTTCTAGTTTCCTACGACTCATTAAGAAGGACATCTCATTTGTTCAAGATATCCCCATCATTTGAATTATTCACGAACTCTCTTCATTAGAGGTACATCCTATGTTATTGTTTTGTTGCTCAATGGTTTCTACAACTTATTTTCTAGTCATTTGAAGCTTCTCTCAAATCTTTATAATAAAGCAAAAACTAGCAATCCGTGATAATGAATGATAATTTCCTTAGGAGAAAAGTTTTTCAAGTGTTCCGCTTCACGGATTTAAGATGTTCACTGTAGGCTTCACATTTATTGCTGATATAAACGGTTTTATTAATGTGTTTTCCAACGTGAAATCGCCTGAGTTAGTGGAGCTCTAACTTAAAGGAAATTTGGTGCATATTGCAATCATTCGCAATTTCTTCCTGAACACCTCACTGATCTCGTTAGCAAATGTACATTTTTTCCCAAATGCGGGTTTTTTTTACAATTAGCAGCCTTTGTAATTTTCTCAATACCCTTGCACGATAAAAATTTATCCACTCAAATTTTCCATTAATTATTGAACATTCATGGCAGGTTTTTCACCAGATGCTACATAAATGATTGAAATAAGGAGCAAAATGAAAGTAGCACTGTTGAACTTTCGCTTTGATATTTGAGCTTTCCCCATTAGTTGCACGTCTGCTTAATTTGTTTGCAGAGCTCAATTGCCGGTTTGCAGAAGTTTAACCGGAATCTAACCCAGCTGCATTGTTTTCAAGCCTTGAAAATATGTTCTCATTATCATGTTGTAAGAGAAACCATTTCACTTGGTGAAAATTGTCGTCCATTTGATCTTCACTGGTTGTTAACAAAAGAGGACTCCTCAATGAGGTCTGGGAATTACCTTTTCATGAAAACGAAGCAGTGAAACAGTAGTTTCGTGAGTAAATTTGGTGCTGTTTGAACATACGATCGGACCGAAAGAAAGTGACGGTAAGTGATAAAATATCTTTGGTGCTGTTTTTCAACACGCTACAAATTAAGTTGTCACTGAGGGAGATTAGTTTGAAGTCTGGATTTCCAACATGTAGCTCTGCTATAGCATCTGAATAAATAAATATCCGATCACTGCCATATAATTGGGTTGATACAAGAGTTAAGAACTGTTGTCACAGACATCACATCCCGACGTCTAGGGTTGTCAAATTACTCTTAATCTCGACCACGTACCTGAAATATGTTCAATAGAAATCCATACGTTCCAGAACTCCTTTCCTTGACATATCAAACGAATATATTTGGAAACAATCCAGCACTTTCCCCATCCAATTATATTAGAACATTGAAATTGTGAGATGGGTAAATCGAGATATTATATTTATTGAGGCCTGATGTGTTTTCTTACGCATTCTCCTTGAACTAATGAGATGGAACTGTGGAAAGGTCCAGCATAATGAATGACACTTGGCAGTGTTCTAGTAAGAAAGGCTGTCAGGCTAAATCCAATTTCCGAGAGAAACCAGGAATGACTCACAAATCGAATTGCGAAGAAGCCATTTGTTGAAAGAAAATGGTCTTTGAGCGAAAAGTAGAGTGATATAAATTGTGGAACTAAAGTATGATATATAGTTTTTAGGAAAAGTCAAAATAATTCTTATTTCGAACTTCTTTGATTCTCAAACATACAACGGATGAAACCTTGACCACCAAGCCAAAAAATTGGCATTTTGTTTTCTTTAAAACTGTTTCCAAGTAATAAATCGTGTTTGTATACTCCGACTGTTTCAAATATTATATATTTACAATTTAGTACAGAACTGCTTAGAAAAACATTTTAATAAGTATTATATATGCTGGGATTTGAAGATATAAACTAGGAAATAATATAAAATATTTTATTGAAATCACAAGAAACTAAGCACAGCATTTTTTGTATTAAATCCTCGTTATGTCTAATCTGTAGAGTATTTCACAGCTTCTTGTCACAATACCCCCAAAAATATCGCAAGTCTGTCTTTATATGCAGTAGTTGCAAGAAAAGGAATGTTCCTTGATGTGTGAAAACGTTTTTGCGCTGGATGGGCAGACGGATATGCTTCTGCTTGAACATACAAGCAAGAACTGAGTACGGAGAGTGCTTTCTTTTCCATTTTCTATGTAGCTTTCTTTGCGGTATGTAACACATTCGTTTATACTCAATGGGAGCTCTGGTAGCTCACAAACGACTCAAAGTGCCTATGCACTATCACTCGTTTTTTTTCATCGAAACAAAAACACTGACAAAAACGTGTAGGGACGTGGCTTTCCGCATTCCAAAAATTTACGGGGTGCCAGCTAATTTTTTTTATTAAATAACAGTCCTGTTTTTGAAAAAAGACAAAACTTCAATGTGTGCTACCATCCTTGAGCTGTGGTATTAACTTCGCAAAAGGATTAGATAGAAACTATAGCAAACTATAAATGTGGAATGAAGTTGTTTATCCTTTGAGCCTGCTCTGTCTACCTTCATAGAGACATCGTGAACGGAAGTCTGATACAAACGATCAAAGAACTCACCAGTGGAGCAAAATTCCTTTCGACAACAGAGAACAAAGAAGAAAATGTATAGTGCGACGTGGATTTCAAAGATTATGATTGGACAGAGTGAGTGCTCTACTCAGGAATGCTGATTAAAGAAACTCATAAACCACGATGATTTTCTTACATAATAGTGGAACTTAAAAACATGTGGGAATTTCATGAATACAATTCCAACAATTACTATCTTAATCCTCAACATTAACAAAATATTATACTATATTCCAACAAAACTAAGAAAATACTGTTTGATATCAACAGATTTGTGAAGATAAAAGTAAACTTACTTAATTTTAAGTCCCACAAAATTTGAGCATCTTACGCGAACGCAGACTCCACTTAATAAGAATCACTGAAAACTAGGGTGAGTTTTAGAGCCGTTATGGAAATAAACTTTCTCCTCGGGCTTGCACAGGTGAATTTATAACTGAGTATCTTGCATAGAACATTTTGCACCTGGGGTTCTTAAGATGATGCTACTATTCATGATATTATGATGATTAAATGTTGCAGTAGTAGCTGAAGATGAGGCGGTAATTGAAGGATTTCCAAGCGCTTGTGGGCATCCACAGAGAAAAATGCATCTGAAGCATTTCTTCAAACAGTTGCCGTAATAATAGGGTTGAGGCAAGAGCTTGAGACGGCAGTCACAAAAAGGGCTTCACGAATTTCTTGGGCCAACGAATCTTTCCGCCGTTTCAAAGTCGAACATATGTGTACCAGAAATGAGGTAAAATTGAGGATTATCCTTGTTGGATTCGCATTTAAAATATCCTGCAACGAATAGATAAGGAATTGGGAGTTTAAAAGCATTGGATTTGTCGACTTGGTGAATTGACATTGAGATATGTTGAACTAATGCCGACTGACAAATTGGGATCCATTTAAGTAGTTGGGAAGATAAATGTGTGAAAATAGAGATATTTCACCAATTAAATTGCAAAGGAAGATAAATTCATGTAAAGATAACATGTAACATTTTGGCGATGTTATTGCGATCACTTTGTTTCTGATTTATTGTGTCTTATAATAAATCAGTGTCATTTTAAACTCTCCTGATACTCATAGCAAAGCCACTCTGCGTTTTTTTCTCAAAGAAGATAAAATACAGTGAGTTTAAAAAACTTCCCAAAGCGTCATGGCCACAAAGGGTGTCCAGCAAAGCACGAAAACTGTCACAATCAACAGGACATCCACATCGCTTTATTTTTGGCTCGTGTAATTTGACAAGCATTTCCACTCTGTCGCATGTGTTGCTCTTATTTTGTTGGCTTTGAAAATTGGCAGTTTTTAAAATCAATCATGCTATATGTCATTTTCCCCCAAATTTTGGAATTTAATGTCATTATAAATTTTACGTTTTCAGAGCAACAAAATAAGAGCAACCACATGCGACAGAGTGGAAATGCTTGTCAATTACACGAGCCAAAAATAAAGCGATGTGGATGTCCCTGTTGATTGTGACAGTTTTCGTGCTTTGCTGGACACCCTTTGTGGCCATTGACGCTTTGGGAAGTTTTTTAAACTCACTGTATTTTATCTTCTTTGAGAAAACGCAGTGGCTTTGCTATGAGTATCGGAGAGTTCAAAATGAACACTGATTTATTGTGTTTTATAATAAATCAGAAACAAAGTGATCGCAATAACATCGCCAAAATGTTACATGTTATCTTTACATGAATTTATCTTCCTTTGCAATTTAATTGGTGAAATATCTCTATTTTCACACATTTATCTTCCCAACTACTTAAATGGATCCCAATTTGTCAGTCGGCATTAGTTCAACATATCTCAATGTCAATTCACCAAGTCGAAAAATCCAATGCTTTTAACTCCAAATTCCTTATCTATTTTGCAGGATATAAATGCGAATCCAACAAGATAATCCTCATTTTACCGCATTTCTGGTACACATATGTTCGACTTTGAAACTGCGGAAAGATTCGTTGACCCAAGAATTCGTGAAGCCCTTGTTGTGACTGCCGTCTCAAGCTCTTGCCTCAACCCTATTATTTACGGCAACTATTTGAAGAAATGCTTCACATGCATTTTTCTTTGTGGATGCCCACAAGTGCTTGAAATCCTTCAATTACCGCCTTCTTCAGCTACTGCAACATTTAATCATCATAATGTCAAGAAATACTAGCATAATCTTAAAAACGCCAGGTGCAAAATGTTCTATGCAAGATACCCAGTTATAAATTCACCTGTGCAAGCCCAGCAGAGAAAATTTTCATAACGGCTCTAAAAGTCATTTAGTTTTCAGTGATTCTTATTAACCGGAGTGCGCATTCGTGTAAGCTGCTCAAATTTTGTGGGACTTAAAATTGAGTAAGTTTACTTTTTATCTATGACAAATCTGTTGATATCAAACAGTATTTTCTTAGTTTTGTTGGAATAAGTATAATATTTTGTTAATGTTGAGATTAAGATAGTAATTGTTGGAATTGTATTCATGAAATTCCACATGTTTTTAAGTTCCACTATTATGTAAGAAAATCATCGTGGTTTATGAGTTTCTTTAATCAAGCATTCCTGAGGTAGAGCACTCACTCTGTCCAATCATAATCTTTGAAATCCACGTCGCACTATACATTTTCTTCGTTGTTCTCCATTTTCAAAAGGAATTTTGCTCCAACTGGTGAGTTCTTTGATCGTTTGTATCAGACTTCCGTTCCGATGTCTCTATGAAGGTAGACAGAGCAGGCTCAAAGGATAAACAACTTCATTCCACATTTATAGTTTGCTATAGTTTCTATCTAATCCTTTTCGAAGTTAATACCACAGCTCAAGGATGGTAGCACACATTGAAGTTTTGTCTTTTTTCAAAAACAGGACTGTTATTTAATAAAAAAAATTAGCTGGCACCCCGTAAATTTTTGGAATGCGGAAAGCCACGTCCCTACACGTTTTTGTCAGTGTTTTCATTTCGATGAAAAACTAGTGATAGCGCATAGGCACTTTGAGTCGTTTTGAGCTACCAGAGCTCCATTGAGTATAAACGAATGTGTTTAGATACCGCAAAGAAAGCTACAGCAGAAAATGGAAAAGAAAGCACTCTCCGTACTTCAGTTCTTGCTTGTATGTTCAAGCGAAGCATATCCTCTTCCCATCCAGCGCAAAAACGTTTTCACACATCAAGGAACATTCCTTTTCTTGCAACTACTGCATATAAAGACAGACTTGCGATATTTTTGTTGGGGGTATTGTGACAAGAAACTGTGAAAAACTCTACCGATTAGACGTAACGAGTATTTAATACAAAAAATGCTGTGCTTAGTTTCTTGTGATTTCAATAAAAATATTTATATTATTTCCTAGTTTATATCTTCAAATCCAAGCATATATAATAATTATTAAAATGTTTTTCTAAGCAGTTTGTGCTAAATTGTAAATATACTATTTGAAACAGTTGGAGTATACAAACACGATTTATACTTGGAAACGTTTTAAAGAAACAAATGCCAATTTTTGGCTGGTGGTCAAATGTTTCATCCGTTGTTTGTTTGAGAATCAAAGGAGCTCGAAATAAGAATTATTTTGACTTTTACTAAAACTAGTTCCACATTTACATCACTCACTTTTCGCTCAAAGACCATTTTCTTTTAACAAATGTTTTTTTGCAATTCATTTGTGAGTCATCCTGGTTTCTCGGAAATTGGATTTAGCCTGACAGCCTTTCTTACTAGAACACTGCCAAGTGTCATTCAATATTCTGGATCCTTCCACAGTTAAATCTCATTAGTTCAACGAGAATGCGTAAGAAAACAAAACATCTCACAAAATACAATGTTCTAATATAATTGGATGGGGAAAGTGCTGGATTGTTTCCAAATATATTCGTTTGATATGTCAAGGAAAGGAGTTCTGGAACGTATGGATTTCTATTGAACATATTTCAGGTACGTGGTCGAGATTACGAGTAATTTGTTGACCCTAGACGTCGGATTGATGTCTGTGACAACAGTTCTTAACTCTTGTATCAACCCAATTATATGGCAGTGATCGGATATTTATTTATTCAGATGCTATAGCAGAGCTACAATATGTTGGAAATCCAGACTTCAAACTAATCTCCCTCAGTGACAACTTAATTTGTAGCGTGTTGAAAAACAGCACCAAAGATATTTTATCACTTACCGTCACTTTCTTTCGGTCCGATCGTATGTTCAAACAGCACCAAATTTACTCACGAAACTTTCACTGCTTCGTTTTTCATGAAAAGGTAATTCCCAGACTC
>LJIJ01003382.1:0-19393 GCA_001718145.1 Orchesella cincta | reverse complement strand
ATATTATTGTGCTATAACTAACGTGGTCCTATTATAGCAGATAGTTTCACTGGAATACATTTGAAGAACAATTGACTTTCCATGATAGCTGAAGGAATAACTAATAACATCGGTTTTTTTGTACAGCATAAAAAAAGTATTCAAAATAGGAAGATGGTAATGTTTCTATTCTAACCAAATATTCGTGAGTGAGTGTTTTTACTTGTACGTTTTTTATTTTGTCTGAGAAATTGAGACAGCTACTAAAATGAAAGTGATTGAAACGTATTATAGCTTTCTTTTAGGATGCCGCAATTTTATGTCTTACATTTTTAAATTTTGTCCTTAGAAAATAATTTTGAGACAAAGAAGAGTAAGATAATGAAATAATTTAACTGTTCACTCACAGAATCGGTTGGCTATTATCGGGGAGATTTAATATTAACTAGCCTCTTCAGTTTGAACCTGATATTAACATGAAATGGAATTGCGCTTCAAAAGAAATTTCGTACAAAGTAATTTATATTCGATAGCTAATACGAACTCGCTTATGGGGTAATATTGAATATAGTATTTTAAGATTGTTGTTTGCCGAAAACCTCATGATTTTTCAGCTAAAGAGTGCGAATTCGGCAGAAATTAATTCATTTGCCGACCAAAAAGCAATGTCTGGGAAAACGAAATCCATGGTTAACATGCGATTTGAACTTTCCGAAATTGGAATGGGGAAAACAACTGAGCAGCTTTCCAATATCAGGTTTGATGGACCAAATCTTGATAACTGTTCAGAGTGGAAGCATGGAACTGATAAAAGAAAAATAAGCGATTCTTATTGGCCAAAAGTTTAGAGCTAAGGATTTTTCAAATCATTCAATGTGGGTGATTTTAATATAACACGTTAAATTTAATCCCCGTGTTTTTGCTGTTTTTTGCGGTACAAGCCAAAAGACAAATTCTACTGTATGAGAAAGAAAGCAATACTTTTTCAACCAATACAAAAAAACGTTTTTTTGCCATCCCTATCTGCATTTTTACATCGATTTTCCCAATAGCTTTATATGTACGTCCCAGCTCAAATAACTTTTCTGTGAGCTAATTTTTACTAGGGAGCACTTATTTTCCTGGCCTTCTTTCTCTTTCGCATAAAGTTATATCAGAAGATTCCAAGTTTTCTTTTAATCATTCATTCTCTCATAAAGGGTAAAATGTTCTCAGAACTGTCAAGCTTGATTCAATACCGAGCATAGAAGTTAATGCAACCCCAATCCAAAATTGTTTGCGAAGATTTTGTCCTGAAATTGTAGTTTCCTATGAGGAAACCTAAAAACCTAAAATTAAAAAAAAAATCGGGCAAATATATGCAAAGCGTTTTTAATTAAGATGGAATATCCAACAGCATACTACTAAGTCATTTTGAATAGAGCGTAAGGATCTTGGATTTTGAGAGCATTTGGCATAAATGCATCAATGGTTTATCCAGGCGAGGCTTCATGCCGTTTGCTTTTAGCAAAAGGTTTCGGTAAACCCAACTCTTTGGTTGTCCATTACAAAGTAACAAAGGCCTAGAAAATTTGCGAATGTCAAACTTGTATCAAGTGTTGTTATGCACAATCCAATAATTGACTACATGCATTTACCGCAGTGACCGAGGATTCTACATTTAAGCTCAAAAACGAGATACATGTCATAAAATTTAGAATTATCATACCCAGGGAAAATATGTTATCTTCTGCAGGTATTGATCATGCACGTAAAAAAGAGGGTAAAATTTGCATGGCATTTTCTCGCTGATTGCATGGTAGCAATTCAGCCAAACTATAAAATAAGACGCGCGGAAATGATTTTTTAAAAGAAAGTTTATCCACAACAAGGAGTATGTAAGCATGAGAAATCTAACTTTATATATTGATATCGGGTCGTCTGCATGGCTAATTAAGATTCAGAAACGATCAACTTGGTAACACGCAGATTAAATAACAAAACCGCAAAAAAAGAAATAATTAAACAATTTCAGCACACTAATTTCCATTTCACAGACTATTCAAAGAATCGTACATTTTAGCAGATAAAGTTAAACGAAGTTTTAGGCCGTGAATTTTATCGATTTGGTGCATCTTAATTTGATTTCAGTTGATACTTTGCTAAGGCTAAACTAAATTTAGGTCCCGGCATATGTAACAGCAGGGCTGGGGACCCGAACATCTCCGGTAAACATTAAGTACAGGTACTCGGTAACACAGAAAAACTAGTTCCGGTACTTCAGGTACAGGTATTCGTACCTTTAAAAATATGTCGGTCGCCCGTACAGGTACATCGGTACATGCTTACTTCGCTCCGTTACAAGTAACAGGTAGCTCGGTACTTGAGAAATACCCCGGTATAGGTTTCCGTCAGTGTTTTGTCCCATATTAGCAGATTAAATTGGCAGATTGTAAGCATCTATTAAACAGTATAATGGACAGATTTACTCAAGTTGCAAAAGATTTAGGACTAAAAAACTACAAAAGTACTACATTTTTAAAACATATTTTATCATGAATTTTATAAATGTAAACACTTGTCCGGTACAGATGTACAGGTACTCGTACTCTTTGAAATGAGGTCCCGGTACCCAATACATATGTAATTCGGTGGCGTCTTTCAAAGACAGTGCGGCACAAATGCCCGGTAGCCGGTACTTTGAGGGTACCTGTTACCGGAGTACTTCGGTACCCAAAATGTACCCGGCGTCTCCAGCTCTGGTATGTTAATATGAAAAAATATTATACAATTGAAGTAAAACACTTTCATTGAGATTAGCTGGAAATGTTGAAATGTAATTTAATACAATACAAAGTAAAGAACGGTTAGATGCGTTTCACCGTAGGTAAAATTTCAAATTTAGTAATCATGAAGATGTTATGCCGGATTGCTTCCTAATGTCAAGAAAAGGCGACATTCTTTATTGCAACTGCAGCATTACATATTATATGTAACTGCCACTATTTCAATTACTAGCTGTAGACAATACATTGCATTTTTAATATACACATCCGATAGTTATTAGAATAATTCCTTTATAGCTTGCTTATTCATAGTGAGCACAACGAACGAACCGCTTCCGTTTTGATAAATTATCAAGATCTTTAATTGTACAGCTAGCAATAAATTCATTGATTATATCCATTACTAATTTAACTAATTTGATAGTTAAAACATACGCTAGTTTTAGTGGGTCAATTTAAATTCAAATCGCTTTTGTAATTCATTTCCACATACAGTAGATAATACGGTGACACCTCGCCAAGCGAGCATATTAGTCATCGTTTAGGTTTAATAATTATATTGTAAAAAAAAAATTCATTATTAGAAAATACGTCAAATTAACATAAATATTGTATATCACAAGGTCAGTCTCCATTTTTCATTAACAACCAGTTCATTAATTTACAAGCATTTTACATTTATTTAAGAGTAGTTCCTTCACTTTCACTTTAAAACACTTGAACTTGGACAGGGATTTGATTGATTGAGGAAGGTCATTCCACACTTTTACACTCCTCCAGTGGAAAGTTTTCCTCCCGACTCAGTTTTTGGAGTAAAACCATGTTTAATAGAAGAATTTCTCATGCTATAGCCATGAGTTGACTCATTCGAAACATAATAATCTTTAAAGAAATCAACAGTGCCCTCTTTAGATAACTTAAACATGTAACAAAGCGTTTTAAACTCGCAGAACTCCCGTGGTAATAACCCACTCTAACTGTTCATACATCGCACCTGCGATCCTGTCATACTTTCTAATACTTAGAACTAGTCTTGCAAGAGTACGTACTACTTTTTCCATTATTTTTTAAATGCACCTCATTAGTGCACCATAAACAACAACCATGTACCCAACCAACGAATATATTAGACTATTGCACAACAACTTTAACTGCTCTACCGTCAGGTAACTTTTTATAGTGTACAATGCTCTGATTCGTATGTAGCATCCTTTTGCCACGGCTTCTATATGATTTCGCCAATTTAAAGTCCTGTCAAATGTTATTCCCAAGCACTTTAGATTGCTGCTATTTGGACCCGGTATCCACTGAAATCAAAACCAAAAATTTGTAGCAAATTCATTCGTTTGCTCGTGCTAATGGTGATCATTTTTGTTTTGCTTTGTTTAGTATCATTGATTTTCCTTTAAAGAATCTAGATACGTTCTGCATATCCTCCTGTATCCTATCTTCCAGCTCTTTTAAACGGTTTGGAAGTCCAATGAATGCTAAGTTAGAATCATCCACAAACATAACAGTGACTCCATTTTTGACAACTGTTGGAAGCTCATTTATATATAGGGCAAATAAAATTGGTCCGAGCACACTTCCAGCAGGGACCCCTATCAGCACATCTCTAACTGAAGACCTTTCACCATTCACTTCTACAAACTGCTTACGATTTGACAGATAGTCACAGAGCCAAAAATCTGAAATGTTTCACTTTTGAATTCGTTTTTGAAGTAACAATTCCATTTTTACTTAATCAAATGCCTTATTCAGGTCAATTGAACACAGAACCGCAATCATTCCTATATCAACTGCCTTTCTAACATAGTCCGTTACAGCCACAATAGCTAATTCCGTAGAATGATTCTTTCTGCATCCAATTGAGATTTTGATAGGATTCGAGTTTGTATTTAGGTGGTTTTGCTCTCATATTTCATGTGGTATCTGTTTCTAGAGCAACAACAGCAAGTTTGATGTTGTAATAAAGGACGAAATTCCGAGGGCAATTTGGCATTTTCTATCTTTTGTATAGGTCGGCACTCTTGCAGTTTTAAGGATATCAGGTAACCAACTCCCGGTCTCAAAATCGTGTGAGCACAACTGGTATTTCGAAGTATTTTTTGGATAAGATCATGGATATACCAGTTTTTAAACGAGCAGTGACGCGTTTTGTTCAACTATCATTTGAGACGGGAGTGGTACCTGATATCCTTAAAACTGCAAGAGTGCGACCTATACCAAAGATAGAAAATGCCAAATTGCCCTCGGAATTTCGTCCTATTCACATGACATCAAACTTGCTGTTGTTGTTAGAAACAGTATACCACATGAAATTGGAGAACCACCTAAATACAAACTCAATCCTATCAAAATCTCAATTTGGTTGCAGAAAGAATCATTCTACGGAATTAGCTATTGTGGCTGTAACGGACTATGTTAGAAGGCTGTTGATATGGGAATGATTGCGGTTATGTGTTCAATCGACCTGAATAAGGCATTTGATTCAGTGAAAATGGAATTGTTACTTCAAGAACTAATTCAAAAGTGCAAAATTTCAGATTTTTGGCTCCGTGACTATCTGTCAAATCGTAAGCAGTTTGTAGAAGTGAATGGTGAAAGGTCTTCAGTTAGAGATGTGCTGATAGGGGTCCCTGCTGGAAGTGTGCTCGGACCAATTTTATTTGCCCTATATATAAATGAGCTTCCAACAGTTGTCAAAAATGGAGTCACTGTTATGTTTGTGGATGATTCTAACTTAGCATTCATTGGACTTCCAAACCGTTTAAAAGAGCTGGAAGATAGGATACAGGAGGATATGCAGAACGTATCTAGATTCTTTAAAGGAAAATCAATGATACTAAACAACAGCAAAACAAAAATGATCACCATTAGCACGAGCAAACGAATGAATTTGCTACAAAATTTTGGTTTTGATTTCAGTGGATACCGGGTCCAAAATAGCAGCAATCTAAAGTGCTTGGGAATAACATTTGACAGGACTTTAAATTGGCGAAATCATATAGAATCCGTGGCAAAAGGATGCTACATACGAATCAGAGCATTGTACACTATAAAAAGTTACCTGACGGTAGAGCAGTTAAAGTTGTTGTGCAATAGTCTAATATATTCGTTGGTTGGGTACATGGTTGTTGTTTATGGGTGCACTAATGAGGTGCATTTAAAAAATAATGGAAAAAGTAGTACGTACTCTTGCAAGACTAGTTCTAAGTATTAGAAAGTATGACAGGATCGCAGGTGCGATGTATGAACAGTTAGAGTGGTTATTGCCACGGGAGTTCTGCGAGTTTAAAACGCTTTGTTACATGTTTAAGTTATCTAAAGAGGGCACTGTTGATTTCTTTAAAGATTATTATGTTTCAAATGAGTCAACTCATGGCTATAGCATGAGAATTTCTTCTATTAAACATGGTTTACTCCAAAACTGAGTCCGGGAGGAAAACTTCCCACTGGAGGAGTGTAAAAGTGTGGAATGACTTCCTCAATCAATCAAATCCCTGTCCAAGTTCAAGTGTTTAAAGTGAAAGTGAAGGAACTACTCTTAAATAAATGTAAAATGCTTGTAAATTAATGAACTGGTTGTTAATGAAAAATGGAGACTGACCTTGTGATATACAATATTTATGTTAATTTGACGTATTTTCTAAAAATTTTTTACAATATAATTATTAAACCTAAACGATGACTAATATGCTCGCTTGGCGAGGTGTCACCGTATTATCTACTGTATGGAAATGAATGCAAAAAGATATAGAATGAATAAAATTGACCACTAAAATAAATAAAAAATAAAATAAACCGTTAAGTGAAGGTAACTGTAGAGATCTATACACGTGTGGCTGCCGAAAGTTATCAATTGTCGACCAAACTTTCTCTTTTCAAACATTTTTGCTTTGTATGTCGGCTTACATATTACCTTTAGTATCGATTTTCGATTACTGTAAACTGCAAATCATATTTTAACGGGTTAAATGTTAATCGCCAATGAAATTCTCATAAAATGGTAGTGACACGAATAATTTAAAGATACGCCTAATCATTTCCTATGAAAAGTATTTCCTGTATTTGAACTTGTTAGAATCTATCTTTTCAGAAATTCCATGAGTTTAAAATTCTTACTTGGGTAACTTCAGTTTTGAAACAATTCCTGGTACAGTTTGGTATTATTATTTCCCGTGTTACTGCACCCAGTACATCAGTAACGTGTTCTAAAGCCTTATTATTTATATCAACTCTGAAACGTATAATTTTCTTGTTTCCGCGTGTTTTCCACGTTAGTAAATAGCTACTTCTTGCAACGTAATGTAGGGAAGTATTAGGAACCACTTTGTCAAATCGTACCAATCTGCTAATTATATATTTTGAAACCTGTGCCAGGAAATATACTCAACCAATAAATTAACTTCTGAAAAATTGTTCCTGATTCACTCGAATTGTTCGCCTTCAAACAGACTAGTCTTTAAAAAAGTTCACTTGATATCATTCAAAAAATCTTAACTGGCCAAACAATGAAGGGATTAAAGAAGGTTAGCCAGTTCATCAAATTTAGAAAAATTTCAACAAAATCGATCGTGAGCCCATGGGTTTTTATGGACTTCAAGTGTACAAAATATTTTTTGGAAGGGTTTCCCCATTCCTGGTGGATATGGAGCTGGTTGGCTCCAACTCTGTTTATTTTTCTATACATCCCCCAAACTGACATAACTTTCTTCGACTGTCTACCATCTTTCTATTTCTCGTTGCCAGCTGGTTTGGAAGCGTTTTTGTGTTGCTGAAAAAATTACTTTGCCCTAATGAAATCGAGCTAAATTTGCTAAACATATCAACACTAATTATTGTATTTTTTGCACTTCTGTTAGCGGTGGGTGTAATACATTTTTGTCAATGCAATCTTATAGCTCTGTGAACACCTGCTCAGAAACGGACTGGAACTACGTAAGAAATTGGTAAAATTTACCATTTTTAGTAGCTTTTTTTAAAGTAATTTTTTTAGAATTTGAAAGGAAAGAATACGGAAGCTTTGATGTTGACGTGACTGGATTTCTAATTACGTATTACATGCTTGGAATAAGTTTCCTTGGACCACCGTTCTTTTTCCTTTGCGGAATTTTCAAAATAAATCCGTATAACATCCTTTTCCAAGAAATTATTCCATTTTTGCCACCGGAATCAGAGCAGAGCTTAGGTTTCAACATCGTCTTAACGCTGGTTGCCTTCTCCCATCTAATTTTCGGATTCATGTATCTTTTAAAGTACGTTGGTATAATTCTCGTATTGTTTTTGTTGACATCGGAAGCTGCAAAAGAATATTTAAGAACACTGCAAGCAAAGGCAGTCTGTCTCTCTGCCGATTTGTGTTTGCACTACTATGTGCTTTTGCAAACGAACTATACACGGATGAGGACTTTATTGAGCGATCTCGTTTTAATATTTGTTGTGTGGTCTCAGCTCTTTCTGACAAGTTTGGCGTGGTTGAGTGTCAACTGCGCAGATATTTTACCGTGGTTTATGATTGTTGTACTGAGAGCTGCTTTTCTGGGGGAACTGCAATAACACTGCTTCTTCTCAAACGGGCTCACATATTCGTCTACTGAGTGAATATCTTATTAGCGGTAAACGAGCGTTGCATTTTACGTACAATCCTAGAAAAAGGGGCTATTACTTTACACTCAAATGGAAAGCGCAGCAACCAATTCCAGTCTACTGTGGACCCCATTTCAAACTTTCCAAGGAGGCGATATTAATCTATTTCAACGTTCTTAGCAACAATATTACCAACGCGTTATATTGATAAATCCTTAAGTTTAGTCAGTGTTTGAAAATCTACGACAAGTATTTTTCAAATGAATGCTTTCGAATGTTTATATAATTTAAAAAATAAGACTTGGATTGCTCGGCTATCTTTTCACAGAAAACATGAAGCCACATCAGCGGTTTGCATCGTAGTATTCATATTTAAATTACATATCAACTTGCTTTAATAAATAAAAACGCTTTCTTGTTTAAATGTCCTATTATTGCTGTAGTAAATCAATAATTTATTCCAATATGCTGTAACTAGAGTTGTTCATTCTATGTAGCAAAAGTAGCCGAAATATGTAGGTAATATATAGTAAAAACATCAAAACATATTTTCAAAAATTGGTTTTTAACTAAAATTGATTGTTTCCGTTTTTGTGATTTTCATTGCATTAATCGACCTTAAAATCAACTTTTTGGTGCAGAAAAGCCATTTCGGAGAAAAAGTTTGAAAAACTGGCGCTTTATATTAATAAAAAAGCAAGCATCGTGAAAAACGGTTTAAAATTTAAAACAGTCAACATCGAGACAAATGGCAAATTGGTAGAAATAGAAGTTTTGCGTTTCGAATGATAGCAAGTGATCTCGACACAATTAAGGCTCTCCACGAGCAAGGCAACCAAAACGTGTGAAGGAATCCAAACTTTGGTTTTCGTTCTATTTTTTTGATGGTTTTATTATTAAGGAATGCAAATAAAAATGATAACATTACAAAAATCATTATGCCCAGGGATCCCATTGCTTTCGGCGCTTTTCAGGTTTAACTAATTATTCATTTATTAATATTTGGTAAGTATATAATTGGTCGTGTACCTAATGCCAAAAGTAGTCATACACTTCATTTGCTTGAATATATTGAGCAAATGTAGCTAATGTTTTACTATGCACAATACAGGACGTGTAAGACCAATGTTAACGGATGTTAATAATTCAATTTAATGCAATTTGAATTTGTTGATGAATCTTAAACTCAAAAGCAGCAAGAACTAAAAATGTGCTTTTGAGTACGCATACTACGCAATGAAAGTCTGCCGTACTTCTAGTATTTTCTGTTAAATGTATGAATTTGTTTTCAAATTTTCATTTATTGTTTAAAGTCAATCATTCCTGAGCTCAATACGTGTATGTGTATAACCTGTGTGGCTTTCCTTTCGAAACAATTCCTCTTCCTGTTTTGACTTTCCACTTTTCCAATTTATAACTCCAAATTATAAACCATAAACCTGTGTTATATATGTGAGTGGTAAGGTATTAATAAAGGCGTGCAGGACACGAGGAGTTCTTTGCCTAGTCTCTTAGGTACATGTTTATTCATTGAAGAACAAATCAGGTCTGAGGACAGAAGTCCAAAGCATGGCATAATATACTTACATTGAAGCATGGGTAGATACATTTAGCTACTCAAAGTACAAGAGACATGTTTTACTATAAAATCATATATGTATATATCTAAATATACAACATTCCTCCTTCCTAACCTTGAACACACATCAAAGTGAAAATTCTAAATAATTTATGCACTGTCTTGAGGTGGCGGTTGGATTGGAGTTGAGGTCGAAGCTGGAACTGGGGTGTCTTGATCTTTATGGTTTGCTGCACGGATCTGGTCAGCATGACGGGAGATTAGACGGGTTCCAACTTGAACGATGTATGTAACTGGTCCGCTTCTGGAGGAGATGGTGCCAAGAGACCACTTTTCTTCCCCTTTAGAAAACGTTTGGACCCAAACAACGGCGTCGTTCTGGAACTCTCTTTCTTTGGCGCGTTGATTGTACTGCTTTTCTTGCTCAAGTTGTTTGTTACGGACCGTGGTGGAGACATCAGGACGGATAAGATCAAGTAAAGTTCTTAATCTGCGACCTTGCAATAGTTCAGCGGGGGTGACACCTGTGGTTGCATGAGCGGTGGCGCGATATGCAATCAGGAAACGCTGGAGTCGAAGATCGATGCTCAGGTCGGTGGCTTTCATGCTCTCCTTGAAGGTTCGTACAAATCTTTCGGCTTCTCCGTTGGACCTTGGGTGGTACACGGAGGATAAGACGTGCTTCACACAATTAGCATCACAAAATTTCTTGAATTCTTGTGAGGTGAACTGGCGTCCATTATCAGTGACAATTTGCTCTGGTATGCCAAAACGAGCAAAGCATTCTGCTAATTTGCGAAGTACTGCTGTTGAAGTGGTGTTGGTGTTCATGTTGAACACTTCTGGCCATTTAGTGTGGGCATCAACAATGATAAGGTACATTTTTCCATGTAAAGGTCCTGCTAAATCCATGTGCAGTCGCTGCCAAGGTCGTTCTGGGAACTGCCAGGGGTGGAGCGGTGCAGAAGGTGGATTTGGTGCATTTTGTTGACAAATTTTGCAGGAACGGGCAATGTTTTCAATATCAGCGTCAATCATGGGCCAGTAAACGTGATTTCGGGCTAGGCTTTTCATTCTGACCATGCCGAAATGACATTCATGAAGGTTGTGTAGAATTTGTTGTCTCAGCTCGCTGGGTATAACTACTCGTAGTCCCCACATGATGACTCCATTTACGGTTGTGAGCTCATCACGGCGCTGAAAGAACGGCTGGAGGTGTTTATCTTCATCGCGTAGTTTTGGTGGCCAGCCAAATAGAATGAGTTGTTGAACTTTGTTCAAAACTCCATCGTGGGCTGTAGCATGTCGTATTTTTTGAGGCGGTGACAGGTAACACATCCATTTTTTCTTCTGCGAGAAAGTTGATAGATTTTTCTAAATCTTCATTTGCTGTTGCATTTTGTTGCTTGCTTGGGAGACGGGAGAGTGCGTCGGCGTTTTCGTGATCCTCTGACTTCCGGTAGACTACCTCATACTGTAACTGTGAAAGGTACAAGCTCCAATGGTGCAATCGTGTAGTAACTAGGGGTGGAAGTTGGGATTTCGGTCCAAAAATAGTAAGAAGTGGCTTGTGATCCATAATAAGCAAAAAATTACGTCCACACACATACTTATAGAACTTTTTGATAGCAAAAATGATGGCCAAACCCTCCTTCTCAATCTGGCTATAGCGGCGCTCAGTGTCGGAAAGTAGTTTAGACGCGAAAGCTATGGGTCGCTCAGTTCCATCATTCTCCTTTGTGAAAAGTACAGCTCCAAGTCCAATCGATGACGCATCTGCGCTAATTCCAATTTTCTTTTTCGATTGTAGTGAGCAAGGACTGGGCTGGTGGATAACAGTTTCTTAACTGCTACAAAGGCGTTTTCACAATTTGCACTCCATTGAAACTTCACATCTTGACGGGTGAGTCTATACAAAGGCTCACAAAGGCTGGACAAGTTATGCAAAAATTTGCCATAAAAATTTACTAACCCCAAAAATGATTTTACTTGGGTTACGTCAGTTGGTTGTGGCATGTTGATAATGTCCTTCACCTTGCGGTTTGAAGTTTCAATCCCTTCTTTTGATAAGCGATGGCCAAGATATTCCAGATTCTGTTGTAGAAATTCACATTTTTCTTTGGACAGCTTGTAGTTGAATTTTCTCATACGCTGGAATATTTCACGAAGATTGTTGAGGTGGTCAGCATCGGTCTTTCCGGTAGTAATGCTGTCGTCAACAAATGAACCAGTACTTCCTATCTGTTTCAGCATCTCGTCCATGAACTGCTGGAAGATGGCTGGAGATGAGGAAATGCCTTGTGGTAGAACGTTATACTTGTAGAGTCCCCTGTGGGTGTTGATGACTAAAATTTTCTTGCTGTCATCATCAATCTCGATCTGATGATAAGCGTTCATACCATCTAGCTTGGTGAATGAAGATCCATCACTGACTGTTGCAAACAGATCATCTGGAACTGCCAAAGGATATTGTGTAACACACAATTGGTTATTGACGGTGTTTTTGAAGTCGCCGGTGATACGAACTCGACCGCTCGGTTTTGGTACCACCACAAGTGGAGAAGCCCAATCGCTACTTTCAACCTTGCTAATGACGCCGGTTGACTCCATCAAATCCAATTCCTTATCAACTGCATCGCGATAACTGTACGGAATGGGACGTGCCTTCAAAAATCGTGGTGTGGCATCTTCTTTCAAAATGATACGTGCTTTGAATCCCTTGATTCTATCGGTTGCTGTTGGTGGTTTGAAAACGTCTTGGAACTCACCAAGCAAGGATTCTAGCTGTGCCTTAACTGGTAAACTGGTACTCACGTTATGGCATTGTCTTTTTACTTCATTCCAGTCAATTTTAAAAATATTAAGAAAGTCACGACCAAATAATGATGTTCCATGACTTACTGGAATGGAGCAGTTAATAATTTTTCCATTGTGCTCAACGGTAGCACAGAGCTCTCAAGTGGGCGAAAAGTGCTGCTGGTGTACGTCTTGAAGATGAGCGGAGATTGCTTCAAAGGTGGAGAATTAAGTTGATTCTTCCAAAAGTCTTCAGACAAAATACTGGTCTCACAGCCAGTGTCCAGCTCCATGGTTGTGATACACCGTTTATCTTCACGTCAACTGTGATGATTTTCTTGTCGGCTGAGTGGTGACAGTGCGGATATCCCTCATGTTGCTGAGATGAACGTAGTTGTTGTCACTGACTCCAACTTGGTTGTTGGCGGAGCTGCCTTCTTTGTTGTGGGAACCTTTGGAACGGCACACACTTGCAAGATGTCCTTTCTTGTTACAAGCGAAGCAAGTGGACTCACGGTGTGAACATTTGTTTCCAGAATGCTGAGTGGAACCACAACGAGAACAATTAAAAGTAGAATTGTTACTTTGATTGTTATTTTTACCAGAATTTCGGTTTGGAGGAGCTTGCTGCTGTTGGAATTTCTTTTTCCCCTTATCCTTTTTCTTTTGAGGTGCCTGTTGGTGCTGATTGGACCTGAAGTTACTTGTTTTGTGCACTTGATCGGTGGGCGTCGATGCTGAAGGTAGCGGTTGACCCCTGATGAGTGCGGTGCTGGCTTCTGCAGCTTCTTGGGCTAGGGCTAGTTGAACTACATCTTTCAGGGCAATATTATCATCCTTGGTGAAAAGAGTTCGTTGAGCTTCTCACTAGCTAACCCAAAAATAAATTGATCGCGAATCCGAGTTTCCAAATCTTTTGTGAACTTACAGTCTACTGCCAAGGTGCGTAGAGCTGCAATGAAGTCGTTAACCGTCTCCCCTGATTTCTGCTTCCTCCCAGTGAACTTGAACCGCTCTGCGATGGCCTTGGGTGCCGGTTTAAAATGAGTCTTTAACTCGGTGATGAGGGTTGTTAAGCTCGTTGTACTAGGGGTGGCGGGTGAAATGATGTTGGAGAGTAAGGTAGTCTGTATTCCTATAGATGAAAGGAAAATGCCTCTGCAACGGTCAGGTTCCTTGGATTCATCCAGGTTGTTTCCTGTTAGAAACGAATGGAAAGTACCTTCCCACATTTCAAAATCATCCTTTTGAGGGTCGAAAGGACTCAGCACTCCAATTGTTCCCATGACTGAATAGTTTTTAACTATTATTGGTTTTGGAACTGTGTAGCTTTCTTTTTGATTTTGGAGATCGAGGTGGAGCTGCTGCTGATTCTGAAGTACTGGGGTGGAGAAACGGATCTTGATCGCCTCTTAATTGGAGGTGGAGGTGAGGACATCAAGATTTAATGCGAACAATAATTAATTTTTCACACGAGAAAAACACGCTGAAACTTTTTCAGTGTAAGTGCGCACAGGCTGGGGTAGATTGAGACAGGTATACTCGTCGCCAATGTTATATATGTGAGTGGTAAGGTATTAAGAAGGCGTGCAAGACACGAGGAGTTCTTTGCCTAGTCTCTTAGGTACATGTTTTTCATTGAAGAACAAATCAGGTCTGAGGACAGAAGTCCAAAGCATGGCATATTACTTACATTGAAACATGGGTAGATACATTTAGCTACTCAAAGTACATGAACATGTTTTACTATTAAAATCTATTATGTATTATATCTAAATATACAGCAGAAAAAAAGTCAGCGCCTAAATCGAAACTATTATTTTAAGTTTGAAACAAGTGTTAAAAAAAAGTTAGAAAAGTTAATTGACGGTGTTCGCATTGCCATACCATCTTATTGTCAGACTTTCAATACAATCGGGATAATACAAAGTCTGAACCTTAACTATGAGTGCCATTTAGGTGCAATGCTCGCAGGAGATGGTGTGGGGTAGGGAAAAAACTCCAACTGAAAATGCAACATGATATTAAAAACGCAATTATTATGTTGGAGGAACAAACCTACCCCGGCGAAGGATTCGAACTCACGCCTCATTTGACGCACCAAGCAAACGCAGGGCTGAACCTTGGCACATATCGTCCATCGCGCTCTCCTCAGTTTGAAAACAGTGTTAAAATGAAAGTTTACGTACAATAGTGATTCACAAGTTACTTAAACTGGAAATAGAAAAAGTAATTTTTTGGGTAGCAGTCGGATAAAACCAAGCCGGGCCTACGGGCCCAGATCACGTAGTAGGCTCAACGGCAGATTTCCCAGACTTTGGGGCGGCATGTCAGACAGTGGAATTTTTCTTTGTTGAAGCAAGAACATCAGATGTTACTTTTGTGTGTTAAAAACCCAAATACAAAAGAAAAGAACAAAGAAAAAATCCAACTGTTTGACATGCCGCCCGAAAGTCTGGGAAATCTGCCGTAAGCCTACAACGGATGA
Organism: Orchesella cincta; assembly: GCA_001718145.1. NCBI lineage: Eukaryota > Metazoa > Arthropoda > Collembola > Entomobryomorpha > Orchesellidae > Orchesella > Orchesella cincta. The sequence continues at coordinate 4,197 of LJIJ01003382.1, read as the reverse complement.
TCTGGCCCCAGTAAGCCGGCTGGATAAAACTGTGTTAAATAAAGCCAACCGGATTCACCTGATTTGCTTGTCACCATTGCCAATGCATGCCACTGTGGCATGATGGAAGTTATATGCTCAGCTTTGTGGATTGTCAAACAATTTCGTTAAGACGCAACTCTGCCATTCATTTCTCAGGTATTTACACCTATGGCATATTTGGCTGATGCTTGTGCAGAAGAGGTGACCACAGGGCTGATCAATATTATTTGGTTGGCAAGGAAGATGCAGATTTAATCAGGCTCCGTTTTATGCTTACTTTTTGTTCAATTTGATAGCAGATAAAAACAAATAATTCTCCTGTTTTTACCCAAAAAGCAAAAAAAAGAGTGAATGACCTTTTTGGTGACGGGTATAAATGTTAACATCCACAAACCAAACTAAATAATGATAAATTAAAAGCAGAAATTCATGTAAATAGATTAAATAGTGGGCAGTTTGTCGATAAGCTTAATGAATGATAGTATACACTAATAACTTATATAATCTAACATTGTAAATGTACCACTTAATAAAAATCAGTTGTTTTTCAAAGTAAGTAGTAATTAAAGTAAAGTTCAAAAGCTCAAAATAATAAATCGTAACAAAATGATTATAATGTGCAGATAATTCAAATAATGTGATTACATCATTGCCTAAAGTATAAGTTTGTTCTCTGTATTGCCCTTTATACCTTTTTACTCAGACCAAATTATTTTTGGACAACCACTTCTACATGGAATGAAAATCAGTTATAACTTTGATGTTTACTATCCTGCTTATCTAAATTCAGATATAGATTGTAAGCAGAGAATATAGTTTTGCTACAGAAACTAAAAGTATGAGTTTTTCGCATCCTCTCAAAATCCAATTATGAGTGTACAATAAACGCATGCGTACGTGTAGCATAGTAAAGCGAAACAAAGGCAAACAATAAAACCAGACAGATGTCCCACATATATGTTCACCTTACCCCCCCCCTAAGTATTGGGTCGCTAACTGCGTTCAACCATCGAGCTGCATAAATTGATAAATGTGGAAATGTTATGTGATGAAAAATATATGTTTGGTATTGTTGGGTCACATAAAATACACAAGGATATTGACAGCAGCGTCGATGTTTGAAAGCAGTAGCGACCCGGGCATACTTATGGAGGGTAAGTGACATAGGGGACATCTGGGTTTTGATTTTGTTTGCCTTTTTGTTCGCTTTACTATGTATGCACGTACGCATGCGTTTAATTGTACACTGAAAACTACATTGGATTTTTGAAGAGGATGGAAAACTCATACTTTTAGTTTTCTGTAGCCAAACTATATTCTCTGCTAAATCTATATGAATTAGATAAGCAGAATGTAAATATCAAGGTGATAACTGATTATTTCATTCCATGTAAGAAGTGGTTGTCAAAAAATAATTTGGGTGATGTTAAAGGTGTACAGGTCAATACATAGAGAAACTTCTACAATTGATATTTAAGCAATGATGTACTCACATTTTTTGGAATTATCTGCACATTAATAATCATTTTGTTACGATTTATTTATTTAGATTTTGAAATTTATTTAATTACTACTTACTTTTAAAACCAACTGAATTTTATTAAGTGGTACATTTACAATGTTAGAATTATATAGTTTTATTAGTGCTAACTATCATTCATTAAGCTTATCGACAAATGCACTATTTAATCTATTTAATGAATTTCTGCTTTTTAATTTATATTATTTGTTTGTTTGTGGATGTGTAACATTATACCGTCACCAAAAGGTTATTCACTCTTTTTTGCTTTTTGGTAAAAACAAGAGAATTATTTGTTTTTATCTTGTATCAAATGAAACAAAAGTTAAGCATAAACGGAGCCTGATTAAATCTGATTCCTGCCAACCAAATATATGATAAGCCTGTGGTCACTCTTTGCACAGCATCAGCAATATGCATAGGTGTAAATACCTGAGAATGATGCAGATTGGTCTTCAACGAACTTGTTTTGACATCCACAACTGAGCATATAACTTCCATCATCTCCACAGTGCATGCATTGGAATGGTGACAGCAAATCGTGAAGTCCGTTGCTTTATTTAACACAGTTTTATCCAAGCCGGCTTACTGGGCCAGATCACCGTTGTAGGCTTACGGCAGATTTCCAGACTTTGGGCGGCATGTCAAACAGTGGAATTTTTCTTTGTTCTTTTCTTTTGTTTTGGGTTTTTTAACACACAAATAACATCTGATGTTTGCTCAACAAAGAAAATTCCACTGTTTGACATGCCGCCCAAAGTCTGGGAAATCTGCCGTGAGCCTACTACGGTGATCTGGGCCCAGTAGGCCGGCTTGGTTTTATCCCTGCTACCCAAAAATACTTTTCTATTTCCAGTTTAGATAACTTGAATCACTATTGTACGTAAATTTCATTTAACACTGTTTTCAAACTGAGGAGAAGCGCGATGGCATATGTGCAAGGTTCAGCCCGCGTATGCTGGTGGGTCAAATGAGGCGTGAGTTCGAATCCTCGCCGGGGTAGGTTTGTTCTCCAACATAATAATTGCGTTTTAATATCATGTTGCATTTCAGTTGGAGTTTTTTCCCTACCCACACCATCTCCTGCGAGCATTGCACTAATGGCTCATAGTTTAAGGTTCAGACTTGTATTATCCGATTGTATTTGAAAGTTGACAATAAAGATGGTATGGCAATGCCGAACACGTCCAATTAACTTTTCTACTTTTTTTTTTACACTGTTTTCAAACTTAAAATAATAGTTTCGGATTTATCGCTACTTTTTCTGCTGTATATTTAGATATATCAACATATATGATTTATAGTAAAACATGTCTCTTGTACTTTGAGTAGCTAAATGTATCTACCCATGTTTCAATGTAAGTATAATATGCCATGCTTTGGACTTCGGTCCTCAGACCTGATTTGTTCTTCAATGAATAAACATGTACCTAAGAGACTAGGCAAAGAACTCCTCGTGTCCTGCACGCCTTTTATTAATACCTTACCACTCACATATATACATTGGCGACGAGTATACCTGTCTCAATCTACCCCAGCCTGTGCGCACTCACACTGAAAAAGTTTCAGCGTGTTTTTCTCGTGTGAAAATTAATTATTGTTCGCGTTAAATCTTGATGTCTCACCTCCACCACCATTAAGAGGCGATCAAGATCCTTTCTCCACCGCCAGTACTTCAGAATCAGCAGCAGCTCCACCTCGATCCCCAAAATCAAAAAGAAAGCTACAGCAGTTCCCAACCAATAATCGTAAAAAATATTCAGTCATGGGAACAATTGGAGTGCTGAGTCCTTTCGACCCTCAAAAAGATGATTTTTGAAATGTGGGAAGGTACTTTCCGTTCGTTTCTAACAGGAAACAACCTGGATGATTCAAGGAACCTGACCGTTGCAGAGGCATTTCCTTTCATCTATAGGAATACAAACCTACACCTTACTCTCCAACATCATTTCACCCGCCACCCTAGTACAACGAGCTTAACAACCCTCATCACCGAGTTATAAGATCATTTTAAACCGGCACCCAAGGCCATCGCAGAGCGGTTCAAGTTCACTGGGAGGAAGCAGAAATCAGGGGAGACGGTTAACGACTTCATTGCAGCTCTACGCACCCTTGGCAGTCGACTGTAAGTTCACTAAAGATCTGGAAACTCGGATTCGCGATCAATTTATTTTTGGTTAGCTAGTGAGAAAGCTCAACGAACTCTTTTCACCAAGGATGATAATATTGCCCTGAAAGATGTAGTTCAACTAGCCCTTGCCCAAGAAGCTGCAGAAGCCAGCACCGCGCTTATCAGGGGTCAACCGCTACCTTCAGCATCGACGCCACCGATCAAGTGCACAACTAGTAACTTCAGGTCCAACCAGCACCAACAGGCACCTCACAAGAAAAAGGAAAAGGGGAAAAAGAATTTCAACAGCAGCAAGCTCCTCCAAACCGAAATTCTGGTAAAATAACAATCAAAGTAACAATTCTACTTTTAATTGTTCTCGTTGTGGTTCCACTCAGCATTCTGGAAACAAATGTTTCACACGTGAGTCCACTTGCTTCGCTGTAACAAGAAAGGACATCTTGCAAGTGTGTGCCGTTCCAAAGGTTCCAAGGGTCCCATAATAAAGAAGGCAGCTCCGCCAACAACCAAGTTGGAGTAAGTGACA
>LJIJ01003381.1:0-19394 GCA_001718145.1 Orchesella cincta | reverse complement strand
TTTGATGAATACGGCAAAAAGAATTTTTGCATGCCAATCACTACCGCTCTATCAAATCTCACGGCGAAAGAAAAGGACACTTGATCAAGAAACCCTGAAAATGTTATGATACAGATAAATCCTAGAGTGACTTGCAGTAGGATTACATAAACAAGTCCAACCTTCAAAAATATCGTTAATTCATAGACATTTTAACATTTTGTTTTTACATTTTTCCAACTGCAAAATTAGAATAAATGATTTAACACCTTTTCAGAAGTTGTCGTTGACTTTGATCGAAACGGGATATCCAGCTGGAATAGGTTTTCCAAAATCTTCCGGTTGCGACTCGAATGGATTGCAAAAAAAGCAATGGTATGATAAACTAGATACATCAAAACTTCGCCGATATCAAAGTAATTTTTTGCTTTAAGGATTGGAGTTTCCGTTACAATTTTCATGTAAATAACGTCATAGCTCAATTGAGCAATACAGATAAGGGCCACATAATAGTCCTGCAGAGAATCTGTAAATTGTTTATACATACCTACAAATAAAATATTCCTGAATGCCAGCCTAATGCGTGAGAAAGTTTTTTAAGTTACCTTTTGGAGTCTATTTGTTTTCAATTCGTAAAGATTTTCTGGGCCCATCACGGGCCTGAAGGGAATACATAAGGAATAATAGCCAGTGACAAGCCACCAGCGCAACAAGCAAAGCTTGTTGAATTTAATTTGCATTTTGGACTGGAGTGATTTAAAGGACAATCTCTCTAACTAATAAGTTTGCTCACAACTCACGAAATTTTTTAAATGAGAACTGCACACTTAAAGTATCAATGTTTAAAGTTTCTAAGATTAAGCGGTTATATTTACCACTCTACTGAAGGATAATTATGCATGTTTCGGAGATGAAGCCACTATTGTACCTACCATGCGACAATCAATGCGTCAAAGCTACAAAAACTCGTGTCAGACAAACGACTTAAGTCAATACGAAGGAAAGGACCTTCAAATCCAACTGCGCAAAAATGAATCTCTAGAAATAATCTAGAAAGAAAAAGTTTGTATTTACCGAAGGATATAAATTGGTAAAACATTATGTCATACACGATGTGCTATTGTGTTCACACTGGATGGGTGCAGTTTATATATTTCGTTATAGGTGTAGAACATGCAATGCAATAAACTATTCTTTGTAGCTACCGAAAGTTCAAAGAGTCTTATTGACAAAACAAAATAAATTGAAAAAAAATAAATTGAAAAAATATCCACTTTACGTCGTGTTTTTTTTAGCTTGACGTGTCTGAAAAGGACAAATGGATATTGGTCTAAATATTGAAGGTTACGCCTTAAAGACTGCAATTTAAGCTTGCATAAAGAGTATTGATTTTAAAACTTGCTTTAGAGGTTCATTCGATTTCATCTACATTATTTGGAATTTCGGATAACTATAATTTACCTATGTCCCATATCAAAGTCTAAACTTCAACATGTTTCAACAAACGTTTTTGCCGTACAAACTAAGAAAGCATGTAAATACTTAATTAAAGCGATACGAGCCCAATCCAATCAATTTCGTCCATTGAAACGGTAGGCTACTGACAAAAAGGGCTTTGATTATTTCATTGTTGCAGAGTAGCCGAATCCCACAATTTTAGGGGTCGGATTACGGGATTATGGATTACGATAGGCGAAGTTTCAAAAAAGGTTGAAAATGGTTGATATTAAGTTTTTAAGGTGATTCGGACACGATCTTTCGACTGGGAGTGAAAGTTTTACTCTAAACCTCCATAAACCGCCTGAAAAGGGTAGGGCAGCAGAATTCAGCTGCCGTTCCTCTATCCTCTCCATGTTAAAGGCAGCTGAATTTAGCTACCAAAATGGCAGCTTAATTCAGCTGCCCGGCAGCTGTATTTGCCTGCAGCCGCAACTGGCCGGTCATTTGTCAAATACTCGTTTTATTTGTTTTTAGTTAAGTTGGACGTAAGATACTTTTTCTTTGGATAATGTTTTTAGCGACTGGCATAAATCTATGCCAAAAGTTGCCATCTCCAATGAACGGGTTACTACAATCACACTTAATGTATTCTATGTCGTGATGCATTACCGCATTACTTCTAATACATGCATATTTAGGAAAATATTGCCACTGTTAAAAGAAATGGATTTCAGTTTGAAATAAATTTGTTCAGTAGCAACGTTTGAGTTCTGCTGCTTAGCTATCTGTTCTCTTGCTACTATCGAGCTGTAAAAACCTTCGGCGAGAACTACGCAGACAATAATTCTACATTCTCTAATTTTCTGATTTCTAATTTTAAGAGACTAAATTAGTTTTATATCCTGCCGAAATAATAACTAGGCGTAGTCCTTGAGTAAAACTTATATTCTACATTTCGAGCTGTGCTATAGCTTGATAATACACAAAGTATCATATTATCATCGGAACGATGTATCAGAAGGAATAATGGAATTGTAATTATAACTATTCAAAAATTAGTTTTCTATATTTAAGAAGCTACATGGCTAGTATCAGTCAGGACCACGTGGGTCGTGGTGGCTATCGGATAGCCGTAGTGGCTACCAGAAAGTAGCCACAGTGGCAGTTTACATGGCCGAGATACAAAAGATAGCCGTAGTGGCTACTTTTTACATTTGTGCGGCTCAGTTTTAAACGCGTAGGAATTATGAAAAATTAAAAGCACCACTGGATTCACCACCAAAAGTTACATATATTTACATGTATGAGCCGCTTATCAATACCGTGTGAATAGTAGTTTTTTATTGAGAGGAAATTTAGTATTTTGACATAGACATATGTGTTTCATTGTTGATTGTGCATTTTACCTTTCAACTTTGGAAACTAGTGAGGTATGGCAAGGTTTTACAATGTATGCAATTCACATTTCATATTTTAATTGGTATCCAAAAGTTTTAAGTCATTTAATCTTTGGCCACTGTGGCTATTGATAGCCATTTTGGCTTGGTTCCCACTACGGCTATCCGATAGCCATTTTGGCTTACTGTTCATTTTTGCTGGGTTGCCACTACGGCTATCCGATAGCCACCACGACCCACGTGGTCCTGACTGACTGTAGGTTTTTACAGGTTAAAACAACTGCGCCTTACATGAGGTACCAACCTTTTACACAGATAGGGTTAAGTTTAGTTGAAGTTGAATAATATTAAATTATTCGTTATAACTAGCAAAAGTTTTCTTATGCTATAAGCTTAAGTAGGCGTTGTTGATAGACGGAAATAAATTAAATTGAAAATATAACCTCGCTATGTCGCGTTTTATTCTTAACGTGCCTAAAAGGCTGATTGCATTTGCTCTTGTTTGTATAGACCACGACTGTCTATCAGAATGTCCTGAAAGCTTGCACAAACAACGTTGATTTTATACTAGGTTTAACAGCTCATGTGATTTACCAAAAGCTTCTGAAACACTGAAATCAATCTAAAACTCATGGAAAAATCTAAATTCGGACAAGTTTCAACAAATGTTTTCTTCGTGCATTCTGAAGAATCGGGCGAATATTGCGCAAAAGCACTGCGACCCCAATCCACCAGATTTTGTCCCATATATTGGTGGACTTATTGGGGATACTACTTATTTGCTTTGCCATTTAAACCTATTAGGAACGCAGCTGGACGATACACTCTAAAGACCAACATGTTTCAGGTTAGTATTTTTAATGTAGGTTAAAATTGCAAAGGTTTATTTTATATTCTTTTCCCCTTATCTTGTAGACTGTTTGCCGTATCGGAATGCTAGCATTTACATGGATGCATTTGATAATAAGCCTTATCGTAATGGCAACAAATTTTAAGCAGTCAACAAAACTAACTGCCAAGAGCTACTTTAATCTAACGTTTTGTGCACTTCGGCTGGTTGGCTCATTAAACTTTCATTGGACATTGAAAAAGAAACAACGAGAAATGGAAGAACTGCTGGTGGATGTCAAAACAAACTCTGAAAATGGAAAATTTCATAAGCGACGTTGGTGGAAAATGGTAAACTTTGAAAAAAGTTATGGAGTTAATTGGTCATTTAAATGATTTTTAATGGATTTCAGGTAGGGTGGGTTTACTTATTTTTGGTTCTCGTCACAAAATTCTTGATGGGCTGTGGACAAGTGATGAACGAATTTAATGTTCTAAGCGGAAGTTTCAACGCCTCCATTTTAGTAGGAAGGAATAACTTTGCAATCTTCTTGGGAAAATCGAACTTGACAAACGTCACAACTTACGGGGCTACAGATATTCTCACTCGCCGTTACTTCTATAGTTATTGAGCTGGCATTCGTTTGTAATGAGTATTTTCTTGAACTCTCTTTTCAGGAATACTACCAATTACATTCTGGTTTGCAGCCAAGGAATTTCACACGTTTGTTGAAAACGTTTCCTTCATGCTGAAACTAAGAGTGTTGCGAGATTGCAAAAACTTATTCTGGGGGAATACAATAAACTGAAAGGGCTCACTGATTCCATTAACTCAATTTGGGGCGGAATATATTTCGCATGGATGATGGAAAAGACTCTAAGCCTGATGCTCGTGAATGATGCTGTTTCATCAAGAAATATAATGTCTATTATTCACTTTATTACTGAAGCAGTGTTCCCTGCTGTTTCGACAATTCTACTGGCGGAGGGCTGCAGAATTGTAAACCTAATTAGTTAACGTCAGCATAAAGTCTGCTAGGTTTGGTTTGGTAAATTTAATGTATTCCGTTAAATTTTCTAGACAAGAAATTTCACGGAATGGTTGTCAGGCCCAAATGTGGACAAATCATATTTCGTCGATGAAGATGAATATGAAGGACTCGTACGTGAAATAGACGTGGATCCGGTGGTGTTGGAGCAACAGGCTCTATACAATCACCTACGGATTTTCTTGGTCAGGTATGCACTTTAACCTGTAGCTTAAACCTACACATAAAGAATTATATGTTTATATATCAGTGGCTTTCGACCACTTCGACCCAAAAAAAAGATCGAGCGTTTTCAACATCTATCTTTTATGACTGTAATATGAAGCTTGTAAAATTCTAGGTAAAACAAGCCAACACCATGTTGGGGTAAGCTGAGACAACCGTGCTGGGGTCACTTGAACAGCAAAGGCGGGACCCCGATTATTTTTTTTTTTTTTTTTTTTTTTTTTTTTTTTTTTTTTTTTTTTTTTTTTTTGTTTTTTTTTTTTTTTTTTTTTTTTTTTTTTTTTTTTTTTTTTTTTGTTTTTTTTTTTTTTTTTTTTTTTTTTTTTTTTTTTTTTTTTTTTTTTTTTTTTTTTAACCCTCTAAAATATAAACGGATTGAGCCTGAAATTTGGTTGGGGACTACTTAACTGATTCCCAGGGGCAACTTTTTGCTCCGTTTTTAAATTCGAATTTGGCGCGGAGATATAAATTTTTCAATTTAAAAAAATTTTTTTGTCAAAAAAAAAAAAAAAAAAAAAATAAATATTTTCTAATTTCTGAGCAGAACTAATAAACCTTGGTTTTATTGGTTTGTTGTTTTCCCAAAAGGTGACCTGGAGTGTCTCACTCCGAAATAAAAAATTTTGACAAAAATTTTTTTTTATTTGAAAAATTTATATCTCCGCGCCAAATTCGAATTTTAAAAAACGGACAAAAGTTACCCCTTGGGCGAATCGTTGATAGTCCCAACCAAGAATTTCAGCTCAATCGTTAATATTTAGAGGTTAATCGGGGTCCCCTTTGCTGTTCAAGTGGGCCCCAGCACCGTGTGTCTCAAACTACCCCAATAGGTGTGGTGTTTTAACCTAGAATTTTACAAGCTTTCATATTACATCATAAAAGATAGATGTTGAAAACTTCGAGTTTTTTTGGGTCGGAAGGGCCTCGAAACACTGATATATGAACAAATATACGTTTTTCAGCTTATTGACAGTTTTCATGACACTATTCACCATTAGTTTTGACTAAATCCGTATTCAAATTGTAAAAATCTTTCTGAGGTTGTTGCTAAGTAATTGGCAATTCAGAAATGGATGTGTAATATATAAATTTTGATTCATTGATGTGAGTATTTTAAATTTATTTGTTATTTAATTATTAATGTTTATTTTATTGCAAACACAAACACGTTAGTTAAAAATTCACTAAAACTTATGACATGTTATTACAGATTAAATTCAAACAATTTTTATTATGAAAAAATTACATCCCTTTAGTAAGTTTAAAACAATTATTTTCACGAAATGAATTTATTGAAATTAGCATATCAGATTGATCATGATTTTTGGTCATCTTACATTTCTTTAACATAGCAAATCAAATTTTATTAATGTGTAAGAAAAAGTTTCCAAGTTTTGTGAGTTATATTATTAGCATGGGTTAACCACTTACATTATACTGAAATACATTCAAACCTTGTAACAAAGTGTAATAACATACCAACTTTTGCTCTTCTCGTGCTTTCTTATCTAACTAGCTTATTAAATAAATATATATAATTAATATTTTTTATGTTTGTGTACCAATTTTTTGACCGGATACCTTATCCATGTAAACCTCCGCTTATCGATTCCGAATGGGATGCGAAACAAACCAGGTCATCTATTGAAACCTGACAACAAATAATGTTATCAGAAGAACCATCATCTGAAAAACGATGCAAAGTTTTTAACGAACAATCAAGAATTTTACAGATAGGCAAGTGTAGAAAAGTCTCTTTTTAAAACGTTAATATTACGTGAGAAAGGAAACCATAGTATATTTTATACAACCCGGGACAGCCAATTCCAAAATCGCACTTTTTTCCAACTCTCTGTATTAGTTCTCACCAACTCTTTCGTATCAGTGAAAATATTTAATCGACATCTCTGCTACAAATCACGCTCTGAAACCGTCAACCTAATATAAATACAGATTAAATTAAATGCGTTTCTAAAACAATATCCAGATCGTCCCAATAAATTACTACTTTAAACCCACAATTCTGCATGTCTCTGACATGAGAATAAGCGCAATTGATAAATACAACATGTACTGGAAATACTGAATAGTATATGCCAGACTCTTTGAATTTACGCTATCATTCAACCACATGTATTGCATTGGACAATCGACGACAAAGAAAAATGCTGCTATAGACCAGATGGAGTTAATTGAATGACTCAAGGTTTTCAGCTCCTGGTAGTTTTTGACAATTTGTTGTTTAACTTTCCCAGTAACTAAGTAGGATTCCTAGTAGTAGGAGTAGGAGTAGATCTTTTGGAGTAAGCCAAAGTGCCATAGGCACTGTCCCACAGAATAATGTGAATACCAACCAGTCGATTATGACGTCCGCGAATTCAAGAACTAGGCTGAACACGCCGATAGCGATATGAGTACTTGTGTATGGTTGCGATTCCCCGCAATAAAAACGTGATAAAAATACCAAATTTATATCACAGAACGATGGTTGAAATCTATCGGAACGAATGAAATTGTGATGGTCCTAGTATGTAAAAACAGGTCTCTGTATTTCAAAACCAACACAGTAGTTTAGGCGTTTACATAGAAAGGATTAAGCATGTCTCCTTCCTCTTGGTTATAATAAGCGTTGAAATGAATATTACAATATTATTTGTTATAACTACGGCTACCAAAAGTTCGTGTATTTCATAAGTAGGCGTTATTCAAGTACAGAAGAAAATTCAATTGAAAATATAACACGCGATGTGGTTTAACGATGTTGATGTGCCCGAAAAATATTGTTTGCAAAAATTTTGCGAGTCAATAATGTTACCAATTTTTTACTACATAATTGTTAAATATTTACTACAAGTGAGTGGTATTGCTTATTGCTTTCAAATATGGATATAAATCCGTAGCTTTAACCTCATGCTTAAGAACACATTAGCGGTTAGTTACAAGTTCAGCATTCAGTCCAACTCTGCATCGGAAATCAAAAATGGTTTTTCGAATATCTTGGAAAGTCGCCCCTTCCACTTCTTAATTTTTTTGCATTAAAAAGAACATTAAGGACCAGCAAATAGGAGGTCAAGCAGTCAGTGGAAGTGGTGAAATTTTTGCTATAAATCACAATGCATAGCGAGTATCCACGAGCTTAAAATTACATCAGCCCATCTCTCTCAGGTACTTCGTCCCTTCCAATTCGAACATGTTATTAACATATCTCCACATAATTCTACTGAGGAATCACCCATATATATCTCTTGTTAAAATGCTGTGTATTCCACAATATCATACAACGGCCAAAGCGAAGATGAAAAATCAAATAATTATTTTAGGTGTTATTGCCAAACCTTCGTGACATTAATGAAAAGAGATTCCTAAAGCTAATTGAATCCGATTATATCAAAATCTTATATTTGCTCCCCTGATAAAATATTTTTAAAATTGTTCACCATCATACACAGTGCCGTCGCCACCGGGTGTACAGGGTTTACAATGTACACCCAAAAATTTATATGTCGACCCAAAATTTGAATGTCTACCCTAAACTTGAATACCCACCCAAAATTTGAATGTCCACCCAAAACTTCAATGTCCACCCAAAACTTGAATGTCCACCCAAACCTTGAATGTCCACCCAAAACTTTAATGTCCACCCAAACCTGTCCACCCAAAACTTGAATGTCCACCCAAAATTTGAATGTCCACCAAGGAAAACTTTCAACAGACAAATAACGTTTTCAAACATTTAACCTCAACCATTTAACCATGGAAATCAATCGTTCCATACGGCACAAATAAAAGAGTTACTCATACACGTACGTACAGCTACAGTGCGTATGCAAAGCAAATCAGAAAATTGACTAGTAGGGTATGTACACGAGCCCCAAAACTCATAACGACTGCAACAAAGACAAATATGCCGCGAAAATCAAACTCGGAATGCAAATAAAATGCAAATTACCTGGAGTGGCTGTACTGCACATAATTTTATTAACAAAATTACACACACAAGACTATAACGTCAATGAGCTTAGTTTTTCAAATTGTTCCTTGAAGTTACTTTAAAACCATAATTATTTTTCAAAAGCAATGCGAATAGCAAAGCATAGGGAAAGTTAGAAGCAAAGAAACAAAAGACGCTCGATTTTTGGATTAACCCTAGCTCATATTCCCCAACTAACCTCAACCATTCTCCTGATGAAAGTGTTGACAAACCTTAAACAAGCTCCAGTTGTGACGTTGGGGTTCCAGTTACCGCCAAAACGGGTAAGTACTTCGGATCCCATGATAAAAAATACTTTATCTATTCAATCAAGCCATTGTTCTCAATAATTTAGTTTGTTCTTCCCAATGAAAATTAATTCAATTACAGTGACAGTTTAATTCGTCCATGTGTTTCACATTTTAGCACCGCATCACCAATCGCATCCGAATAATCAAGTCGAACCTTCGTAGCACAATGAAGCAATCAAGGCTAAACCACTGCTCTTTCGTGGCTTGTATTGCTAATTGGTAAAAATGTAATATTTGACCTTTTTTTAAACAAAACAAAAAAGTCGGATTTTTTTGAAATTTTTGTTCTGTTCAAAAACCGGTCAAATATTAAATTTTTACCAATTAGCAATACAAGCCACGAAAGAGCATTAGTTGTTGTATACGATACAGCTTTTTACATAATGATTGGATGTTCCATGTCGTCAAAACACGGGTCTTTTCCCCGAAAACCGGGTATCAAAATTTGACCCGGGTTTCTGGAAACATGGAATGTACAATCAATTCAAAAACCTTTACGTATGTACATTAAATACCTGGCTTCTTAACCTACTTTTCAGAATCCCGATAGCTATTGTAGTTTGCTTTTTATTTCAGAAAAACGGAACATTGGACAAAAACCCCCGATGTTTGGCTGAGCATCCCGTTAAGCAGATTCATTAGTTTTTGGAAACATTAATTTGTCAATACTTTTGCCTTGATAAAGTGCTTTATTAGTTCTTTAGAAAACCAGATGTTTCAACCAACATTTTTTACATTACTTATTTAAAGGTCGACTTATTACCAGAATGAATATAGGTATCATATAATAGCCATTAATCCAACAACTAATGGAAAAACCTCTTCTCGGTTTTTAGATGTTTTCGACAAAAAAATTTTTACAAAAATTATCTTTTTAATTATGCTTATTGCCAAGAATGCCAAATGGACTTATTGCCAGAATGAATATCAGATCGTAAACAGTCATAAATCGAAAAATTAATGGAAAAACCTCTTCGAAAGTTAAAATTATAATGAGTCTTTAATAAATGACACTTGGCTATACAGCTTGTAATAAAGTTCTTAAGTTTGATACCTGAGCATTTTGCTTCCCATCCGTGTATTTGTTTTATTGCGTGTGTCCCAAATTTCCAGGAGATTGATTGATATATTCAGTAAGTGGATGGGAAAACGAGTACACCTTTCCTAGGCGAATACAAAATCTAATCTGAGATTGACAGATATAATTTTTTAGGCTTAAGCTCACCTGAAAAACACATAAGCAATTTTGGTGGTTCGTGTATAATTAAATTGTTTTCTTAGTTTTGTCTATTCACACATTCAATATAGCTTTTAGATGAACTCTAAGCAGAGAGGGTGTAGGTCAACCTTTCTCCAAATTTTTTTACAAAAACCAGTCAACTTATCAAAGTCTGCTTAATAAACTGAAGTTGAATAAATGGAGCTGACGCTCTATGTACTGCCTTTACGTAGTAATCAACCTGTTTTAAAATACAATTGCATAGAAGACATCTGCAAACTTGGAAGTGGCTTTAAGTATCCCACGTGTATTGATTCTGAATATTCAGGTAAGTAAACATTTCAACTTTTCTAAATATAACAAAAGCTGAAACGCAGGCTCACTGATATGATTGTGAAAATTCTTTAAACTTAAGACTAGCTCGGTAGCCGGCTGTTTTCCGCCGAAGCACTTTTCCTCCGAAGGTCATTTCCCTTTAATAATAATAATGAACATGTTTTTTCAGGCACGAGCATAGTTGGCTTCATAACTGACTACAAATTAACGTTCCTCCTTCGTAACTCCCGTTGGCCGTTTTGAACTGCTGCAAATTAAAAAACATCATCTCAACAATTTCCACAAACTACGAGAAAGATATACGTATTTCACTATTGTTACTAATGATGTTGACACAACACTTCAAACTATTTTTGGTCATAGTGAAAGTAAGCTCAATGTCAGGAGTGGCCACCTTAACCTGGAACAAATCAGAAAAGAAATTTGAAAGCTTCAAGAACAACAATAGAGCTAACTTGCGAAACAAAATTATATATTACGGAAGCTACGCGTTATTTGGAGTCACGGTTCTTCAAACTTACACAGCAAAACAATTGAATGTAATTACAAAAATAGCCTTTGGATTGAGCATTTGCGGTGCAATAGTGAGCGGGGCCTTTTCATTTGCCTATACAGAAAACAGCAGTGATGCACTGTTATTTATTAATGGATTATTGCAATTCACATCACACCACAAAAAAAGTAAGTATTATTTATTTTAACCAAAAAGTATTATTTACTAAATCCATTAATAAAATTCCGTTAAATTTATCTTAGTTGCCATGGGGAATATTAAACGATCATTGGTTGAAATACTGAATCTGCTCATTGCGCACTGTCTTCTAGCTTCTTACGTAATGCTTGCATGCATAGTAGTCTACGGTCTTCACTACATTGATCCATGCAAGGAATCCTTACCTGGCTACTTTCTTCTACCTGAGTGCGAAAACGGAAGTCCTAGTGTTGCTGCAGTCCCTTTGAAATTAGGCTTACTCTTTGCCTACAACTTCATGTGGAGCTTTATGTTAAACATTACGAATTTCATCCTTGCTGGGTTCCAAATTCTATGCGTAATGACGTTAAAGGATTGCTTGGCGACCTTTTTACAACTTCATTCTCGTCGATACAGAAGGTCAATTTACAGTTTTGGGATAACTTACAGAAATATACAGGTCTTGGCGCTGCTTGCTAATTCGGTGTTGCAGAGCACCCTCCTGACAATAGTGGTTGGAGTTATTTTGGCATTTTCAATTTCCTTAGCAGCATTCATTAGCTTGCAATGGACAGCCGAGAACACCTTGGTCTTGGGCATCACATTTATTGCTTTGATGGACTGTGCATTAGTAATGTTGATCGTGTTGGGCGGAATGGTTGGAATTTATATGAAATCAAAGGAGGTTTTCGAGAGGTTGGAATGGAAACTGAACCTAATGACGAATCCAGTCCAGCGGTATCAAAGAAAGTGGCTTTCTCGCTTTTACAAATCTTGCCAGCTAATAAGAATCAAATTGGGTCCGCAAAATTTTTTGGAGTCCCTCACACCGCTGAAATGCTTGGACTTTGCCGCTAATCTAGCATTCCATGTGCTTATAATCCTAAAAAACTAAATACTGTTGGATAGTACGTATGAAATGCTTTTAATTAGAATACGCATTTATTTTGAGAAAAGCAATTTATTTCAGTGTTACTGATTGAAAATGTTTTAAAAATCAATGAGGATAGTATCTCAGGAAGAATTACTAAAAATGTAAAATTAGCAAATAGAGGATCATGCAAACCCCTAAATATTTGGTATGTAACGACGTATGTAGAAAGCGTAGTTTCCGTAGTTTTTTTAAATTTCTTAAATTTATTGCACGTGTAACTTTCCGAGGCTACTTACTATTAAGTGTTGTAACACTAATCTAAAAATATGTTGTCGTACAGCTTATAAATAAAATAGTTACTGTTGTATTTAGCTAGAGCATTAGTTATATATATACAGTAATACTGCATAACTATTAAAATAAAAATTATCATTGACTTGTAGTGCAAAATAAAGCGTAAAATTACTAGTTAATTTAATTTACACTCCTAAAATGGGAATGTGAAGCTACGAATCATCTATCTAAAGACGACAGTCTTCTCTCAGGTTCAATATTACCTTCTATTCAGCTTACTAGTAAATTGTGTACCCGTGCACTTATCAAGTCTTGTACGTATGCGCTTATACTTATGATATGATATGGGGAAAATTTAGGAGAACTCAACAAGATGTTTTGTACTAGTCCTGGTCCAACCGACCAATCAGGATTCTTAATTTCTCACAATTTAAGTTCGTTATTAGTTTCAATTACGGTTAACATGTAACATACGAATATACGTAATAAGATCTAACTAAGATATTACCACGAAGCTTTGAAATTATCTTTGTACCAGTTTCAAAACATTTTGTTTCCTCTTTGTGTTGCCTGTTCTAGCAAACATGATCTGTTAACGTGAATTCTAGCTGTTGAATTTCCCTTTGCTTTACTTCTGATGATGATGACACTTTCACTACTTTTTCTTATGGTATAATGTCTACTAATTTAGAATAAAATAGAAACTACGTAAACAACTAGTCATCAAATCCATTCACTCCTGCTACCTTCAACTAAAAAAGAACGACGAAGAATTGGCAACAACTGTTTCAAAATTAAATCATGATTATTAAGAATTTGCACCAGTTATCATTCAGTTCGTAGAGACACGCTGTAATCAACTCAACAAGAAATGCATACGGACTCATTTGAAAAAACTGGACTGGCTCTTAACAAAAAACCCCATCAAATCAACTAATCATCATGACATACCCATTCAACCAAATTCAACCCTATGTGCACCACAATTCTCAACCTTAGTCAACACACCCTATCATCACAGTAAGAATATGCTGTATCCCGTGGCTTAAATTTCTCTATTTCTCATAACATCAACACTGATATTATAGAAACTGCTACAACAATAGAATATTGGCTTTCCTCTTCCTCCTTAGATGATAGTTCTAAACATGAAATTCGTCGTGAAACAAAGAAAGCACTGGTGAAACATTCAAAAAAGAAGAAGAGTGATAAAGATAGAAAGCTCGAGAATGTTATAAAATCATTGAAATCAGACAAATCCATTGTCATTCTCAAAGCGGATAAAGGAAACCAAACCGTCATCCTAGACAAAATTGAATACGACAGCAAAATGGAACAACTTATAAATGAAGGCAGTTATAAAAACGTGAAATACAACACAACCTCCGGTTTTGAGAAGAAAGTTAAGAAACTATTAAAGACACTTCTAAATTCAAAATCAATTGATGAGTCAACACATGATTACTTGAATCCAAATCATACACATCCTCCAATCTTATACGGACTTCTCAAAACACACAAGGAAGGAAATCCAATACGACCAGTTGTTGATTACCGTAGAACTCCTTGCTACAAACTGTCTAAATATGCATAATCGTGAATTAATGAAGACGGAAGAAAAAATGACTACACAGTTAAAAATTCTGCTGATTTTGTCCAGAAAATTAAAGGAATTCAGATTGAAGATGATGAAACATTTGTTTCCTTTGACGTTAAGTCACTATTTCCAAGTATTCCCATTCAAGATGCATTGACAATAATAAAAGAGGATCTAACTGAACAAGTCAATTGGAAAACCTTGTTCAATGGAACCTTAGATGATTTAATGGAAATTCTAGAACTTTGTCTCAATACGTCATACTTCACCTTCAGGAACTGTTTTTACCTTCAAACTTCGGGTTGCCCTATGGGATCACCACTCTCTCCTTTAATCGCTGAATTCTACTTACGACGATTAGAAACCACACTTGTTCCAAGTATACCAGAAATTCATTTCTGGGCCAGATATGTGGATGACGTGTTTTCAAAAATCAAAAAGGAGAAGAAAAGACTATTATTGATTCTTTGGACTCATTTCATCCCAACATCACATTTACATACGAAGTAGAAGACAGCAATCAACTACCTTTTTGACGCGTTTAATCTATAGAAGAGAAATAACACCATCGGTCACCGAACGTACAGAAAACCTACACAGGAAATCTATCTAAACTATTTCTCACATCACCACTATTCCCACAAATTGTCAGTTATACACTCACTATTTATTCGGGCATTCCGTGTATGTGATAATATTTCTTTAGAAGACGAATTGAACCACGTTTCGGATACCTTGATGCGAAACAACTATCCAAGTTGGCTTGTGGAAAAAGAAAAATCAACTCTTCGCAACAAATTTATTTCGAACAACTTCTCGTGGCCGGAAAAACTACCAAACACACAACAGCAGGATTCCCAGTCTCAGATGGAATTCATTTGCCTTCCATTTACAAGAGGAACATCACAACAAATTGCAAGATCAATCAGGAGTCATATTTTTGGTTCAGATGTTGATGTTAAAATCTCTTTTTCACCAGGATCTAAACTAAGTTCAATATTTAGTTCGCATAAGGACAAATACCCATTAGAGTGTGGAATTTATGAAGCCAAATGCCTCTCGTGTATATCAATCTACATTGGAGAAACTGGACAACCGCTTAAAGTTCGTGCTTATCAACATCTCAATGCAATCGCCAATGATGATCCTTCTCGCTCAGCTACAGTTAGTCACATCAGATCTACCTAACACACATAATATAGACGCCTCCAGCTTTCGCCTACTTAAATGTGAGCCCGTACATGGAAAGAAAGTTTGTGGAATCATTATACATCACTAAGTACAAGGAATTCTACCCTCTGATGAACATGGAAGATGGAATTATTTTGGACCCTGTATGGCCTTCCTTTTTAAAAGAGTTCATACACATTTCACCATAGCTTCACTTTTTGAAAATTGTCATTTTTGATATACTCTGTATATTGTCAATTTCCTTTTCTACATTATTGATAACTAGCTTAGCTTTCCCATTTTTCTCATTTGTCCTGATGATGAAGGCCGTTTTTACCTTCGAAAGCTAGACAAATAAAAGTGCTGTTTAAAATGTCATCCGCTGTAACCGATAAACATTCTTACTCATGGTATAAATGTCCTTACGACGTTCCTTAATTCTGGGAATAATTAGCACAAACGACACAGCAGTAAATTTAACAGTTAAAGGTTTTATTTCCATAATATAAAGCCGACAGGGACCTAACTCAACTCAACTAACTCACTGACTCAATTATCTTTTCCTTGCTCGTGATAATCACACGTTCCACCGATTCTCGTTTGCTCACTTTTCTCTTGACCTCTACTCCGATTTCTAGAACCATTCACCACCTTCCCTGTCAGCATACAAATTTAGTATAAGCATATTTCAAAAATGATAAAACTTCTGAATCTCATATAGCTCTCCGTTTTCCTTGGCACGTGATCTACGATAGCAAATGTATACCTTCTAATTTATCATGCTGGTTGTCCTGCTTGTTATTTTTTACATGTAGTTATACTGTTATGAATACTATTCAAATACCCATAAGACCAGATTGAAAATACAGATTTTTGATTTGATATGAGAAGAATAATCTTTCAGTTAACACCCAAACTCAAAAGCTTCTGTTGTATCAAAAACACTTACGGAACTCCAAGACCTCAAGCCAGGGCTCAAAGGCTGAATGTCAAGTTGCCCAACATAATTTGCAAGAAAAGAAGGTCCAGGAAAACTTGTTGAGATGAAAATCGAACTGCTTCAATCATATGAACCCGGAAGTGAACCTTTCAATAAGTTGGATGGAACTATTTCTCCACTTTCCAAATATTAAGGTAATTTTATCGCTGTAAAAACAAATTCAACATGTTTTAACTGCTTGTATAAATAAATTTAGAAACTTGAGCTCAGAGTCGGACTAACTCAACCAATTGCAGACTCGAGAAATTTTTGAGTCCATTGAAATCTTGAGGAAAGAATATGGCCCAAAAATACTTAGCAAAATTTGTGTGATTTGGACATCATGTAAGAACAAATATCTAAGCTGTTTTTAATCGTAAAATCATGAAAGAATCGTAAGAAATTAGTTCCAAAATGTTGAATTGTAATTGTGAATAGCTGCTAATGCCGAATTGATTAATAGTTCCACGCATTTCAATTGAATAAAGCAATTGTAATTGTAACGGTTTTGAATAAATTTCCTACAGTTTACTTTTTTTAGGGAACCCTTTGTTTTTGATGAAAATCATGCAATTTTTGATTGCATTAATCCAACGACTATATGAATTCTGTATCGTTTTAAAATAATAAAATTAAAGCGTAACTCGAGATAAAACTCGACCACTTATTTTCTCGAGGTTTCAGGATAATTTTATTAGCTATCGACCTGAAACAATGAATTACTTCGTTTGCGACACAATTTTCTTAATGTATATTTGTTTATTCGCTAAAAAGCTTGCGGTTTATGAATTTGAATTTCATATTTGCAAAATTAGATTTTTAATGGTTTTCTTAAACACCAATGTTTATTACATATGCACACTGTATTCGATATAAAGTTCGAAGCAAGAGTTTTTAATCATTTATACATTAAAAATTAATTGGATGTGTTTATTTTTAAGCGGTGAAATGCTACAGAAGGCATAATGGTGTTATGCAGGAAACGTTGTTAAGGCCATGAAATCATGTTAGCATATAAATAGCATATAATGTACAATTATTAGTTTAGAAGGTTTGTCCTAGTTACTGGAAACTGATAGTAAACAGTGTTATGAAAAACCAAGAAGCTGCAAACCAGGCAATAGGACCATAATTTTCAAAAAAAACACATTCAGATAAAAAGGTAAAAACGGTTACCTGCGCAACAAATCCATAGCTAATTTGATAAACTCCCGGACAACCAATGCCAATTGGACAGGTGTCTAATTCTCGCACAAACCTTTCCCATTCCCATTTGCTAGTAAATACCAGTTTCAAAGCTTCTCGGTGTGTATCCATTGTCTAAAATCATTGACCTTAAAAACAACCAACAAAATAACTTTTGAATCATATTTTTATCCGATTTTCAAAGTTTTTAAAAACTAGTATTAAACTTGCAATTCGACATCCATCCGCCATTAAAATCAATCCAATTCCTATTGACGTTATGTTGAAGGTCGATTGTAAGAAGAAGAATGGATTACTCGATGTAATGCCCATGTTCAAAAATGGAATCAACTGTAATGACACCTCAATCAGCCAAAAGAAAATAGCTTTCGACCATATTAAGTTTATCGAGCTAGAAAATCTCTCCAGCCTTTCGTAAGACTGAAACACAAGTTCCTGCAAGCCACCAATTTTTCTCAATGTTTCCGGATCCGTTGAAACATTAAAAATGACAGTTTCAAATTCTTTTGTAGCAAACCAAAAAGATAAGGGGATTATTCCACAGTAAAATGAGTGTTGAAATGTATAGCTCCAACTTTCTGCCAATTCCAGTACAAGTTCAAGGGTTCCCAAGAAAACATTTTGGTAAGTGTGAAGATGTTCTAAGCCATCTGTAGAATTGGAAAGAAAAAGCATCTCCCGTGCTCTAATGATAGCCACGTCAAAACGTTTATTGAGAGGCCTTTGGTCGCCCAACCAAGTTCCAAAAAATGTAACGAAGACTAATGCCATAGTAGCTTTAAATATTGGTAGAAAGATTAGGTACGCCAGTCCAACCTTTAATAGAAATTTAGGTTTCAAGGATTTGGCAAGCGGCAAGCGCAGATATAATGTAAATGGTGACTTAAATTAAAATTCTTACGTTGCTCAATTTGAAAAGCTTTCTCGGTTTTTCTAAGAAGTGATACGGGGAAAAATTGAAATTTGAGAGCAATGCGCAAATTTCTCTCCTTTTCATAAATATTGTCCAGAAGAATGTTATTTGCCGCATAAATGAAAACATGTCCATGACTAAGAAAAAGTACTTTGTTGCGCTCTTTGTTTTATTGCGTTTGAAACTTTGTACGCTATCGATCATTGTGGGTATTTGTAGTATCAAAACAAGGGTCCACAGTATATAGCAACATACCTGCACCAAGAATATACATATTAGTTCAACTTGATGTTACCCAAGGAACTGTTTACTTTGTTGTCATACCTTCTGAATTTTGTGAACCCTTAAAGTGTACTGCCCATCTAGACCATGAACTGGTTTGAATGGCAAATAAATCCCAAAATAGCCACATAACATCCACCAGCGCAATGGACGTAAAAAGATTGACGAGCTATGGTTTCCTTTGGTGTTATTTGTTAGAAACATTAACGGACAACTTGACTTTCGTTGGTGAGAAATTTCAGGAAGCTTTGATCTGAGTTTGATGCCCAGTTCATCCATTTTTGTCAGTATGCGATACTATCCAAGGACATTTATTGGTGAGGTATTATTTTGGGATCTCCTTGAATTGTTGTTAGCTTTTAAGTTTTTTGTTAGCATAATTCAAATAAAAAGCAAATTAAAATTATTACAAATTGCAAGAATAAACTTTGGAGTATGGTTTGCATCCACTTTAGTTTTTATTATAATTGGATTGACAATCCAAGAGTTTATATTTTATTTTGTGTTATTATTTTCGTAATCCATATACAGTATTACTTCACCAAAATTCACAGTTGTTTAGATGTACACTACATAGTATCATTTTAAATTTTAGACTTGGTGTAATATTGACTTGTTTATTCTACACACATTT
>LJIJ01003380.1:0-19396 GCA_001718145.1 Orchesella cincta | reverse complement strand
CAAAAATAAAGAGCGTATCAATATTTTCAATCAGTTTGAATGCAGAAATCACCTAACACTCTACTTCCCGAGATACTTTGACACACTGGCTTGCTCTTTCTGCAGGCTGGTTTTATGAGTGAAAATGAAGAGCATTTCTAAAAGACCTATTTCAATATGTGATACGTGACCAAAAGCTATGACTAACAAGAAAGCTTTGTCCGTCGCATTTTCAACATCCCATGCAACAACCAACCGTAATAAAAAGACCCTTGTACGAGAAGCAGATTCAGAGAAAAGGTTCAATTTCACTGTCCTTTTGTCGCAACAGAAATGTCCTTGAGAGAAGAAGAAACCAGTTATATGGTCTCAATGAACCATTCTTTGTTTCAGTACGGAACGTTATGGAAGAAGAAACAAGACGAACGTGTACATTATTGAAGAGTTGGCATATTCTCGTACATAATTTTAAGCACTTGCACATAAGAAGATATGCTTCACGTTTGGCATTAAATTCTAAAAGTTTGTTGTTCAACAGTTCTTACCAGAAATGGTAAATTTTCCTTGCGTAATTATACTTTTCCAGAAGAGTCAGTCATAACTCATAACCGACTATGGTGCTTGATATGGTGCCTACGCAAGGTTCCCATTCACCCCATTTAGTTTCGTAGCTGGGTACTAGTAACAAGCATTGTTGTGTCTTCGGGGTTTATTACAGGTGGGAAACAGGTGAGAAAGACGGACTTTCATTACCAAAAGCCAACTAACAGGTTTTATTTACAAAGATCAGCTCCAGGAAACATGGCCAAATTGGCTACTTTATCACCAAATTGGCTACGTATCCACTGTGGCTACTTTATCACCGATTTGGCTATTTAGCCAAATTGGCTACTTTATCACCAAATTTGGCTACATTATCACCAAAATTGGCGATGTATTAACAATACAGCTAATCCTTGTGAAGTTTTTGATATTCACAAAATGTCGCGTTGTCAGTTTTAAATTATGAATTCGTTTTCTGCATTTTTCATACGTATGTAAGCTTGAAGTAGGAAACGCTTTTATTTTTGTACCTTCCGTAGTTCTGTGCGTAGTATTTCAAGTATACGTATTATGTGAGAGTGACGGTTGAGCTATAGTTATCATTCAAATTAGTTATGTACTAAACAAAGCAAGCAAGGAAACTTACCTAAATGCAACTTTTCAAAAACGTCCCATCACACATAGGAAGGCTGTGCTCGGCTAAACACTGAACACAATTGGTTTGGAAGAAATGATTATAAGCCTAGCCATAAACAGCCTTTACAAATATGTACAGATGTAGCCGCAATGAGTCGCCTGTGAGGCAATATCTAACCAACTTGTTGATTAAATACCATAATTGCTATGTAGCCTATAGAGTGATAAAAATAGCCATAAATTGCACATTATAAAGTAGCCACAGTGGATACGTTAGCCAATTTGGTGATAAGTAGCCAAATTGGCTACGTAGCCAAAATGGTGATAAGTAGCCAAATTGGCTATGTTGCATACATGGATAGGTATTGTGAACACATTACTTCCCAAAACTGACATTTACCGACAAATTATTAGAGTCTCGTATGTGCATATATAATGTAAATTGATAGGCTGAATCGACGGTGAAAATCGTTTTACATTTTATTGAACCGTTTAAAAATGAGACTCAACATATCCAGTATGGCTACTTTTTGACTTTTGCAATACCTATCTGTATAAAAAGGTAGCCACTATGGCTACTTTGAGGGTAGCCCAATTTGGTGATAAAGTAGCCAATTTGGCCATGTTTCCTGGAGCTGAAGATAGCAGCGAGGGCCAGCAAATAGAAATTACAACGTCAAACATGATCTCAAGAAATGAGCAAAGAGACCTCAAGCATGAATTTCATCATAAATTATCATTTCCTTGCAGGTTTGCTGGCAGTCACTTTCATTTTCTACAAAACAATGCAACAAATGGAAAAAGAGTAGTAGGAATTCACAACTGGAAGAGCGTGTGTTCACATTAGTTTGTTCGAAATACTGTTTCACGAACAAAAAATTTATTTCTCGCTTTAGTTTTAATTAAACTGATGCAGCTGAAATTTAATAAAGGAGCAGAAATGCGTTCTACACTGAATTCAAAATTAAATGGTTGAAGTAAGCTTAAATTGCGAATGTACCACAACAACCAGTCAACTAAGGCTCCATCAAGGAATCTCTATGAATTTGATTGCCAAATCCAGAGGCTGATTCTGTTTAGACAGTATATAATATTCATATCAGTGTCTTGAATATTTTTTTGTTCGTGAAACAGTATTCGAACATGAACATAATGTAGAACACTATTATTTGTATTCCAGTTGAGAATTACCTAAACATACTGCTTATATTCCCATTTTGTTACTTGTTTATGTAGAAAAGGGAAAGTGACTGCCAGCAAACCTGCAGCAAATGTATAACATTATGATGAGAATTCATGTCTGAGGTCTCTTTCGCTCATTTCTTGAGATCATGTGTGACGTTGTAATTTCTATTTGCTGGCCCTCGCTGCTATCGTCAGCTCCAGGAAACATGGCCAAATTGGCTACTTTATCACCAAATTGGCTACCCTCAAAGTAGCCATAGTGGCTACCTTTTTTATACAGATAGGTATTGCAAAAAGTCAAAAATTAGCCATACTGGATATGTTGAGTCTCATTTTTAAACGGTTCAATAAAATGTAAAACGGGATTTCACCGTCGGATTCAGCCTATCAATTTACATATTATATGCACATACGAGACTCTAATAATTTGTCGGTAAATGTAGTTTTGGAAGTAATGTGTTCCACAATACCTATCCATGTATTCCAACATTAGCCAATTTGGCTACTTTATCACCAATTGGCTACGTAGCCAATTTGGCTACTTTATCACCAAATTGGCTACGTATCCACTGTGGCTACTTTATAATGTGCAATTTATGGCTATTTTATCACTCTATAGGCTACATAGCAATTATGGTATTTAATCAACAAGTTGGTTAGATATTGCCTCACAGGCGACTCATTGCGGCTACATCTGTACATATTTTGTAAAGGCTGTTTATGGCTAGCTATAATCATTTCTTCCAAACCAATTGTGTTCAGTGTTTAGCCGAGCACAGCTTCCTATGTGTGATGGGACGTTTTGATAAAGTTGCATTTAGGTAAGTTTCCTTGCTTGCTTTGTTTAGTACATAACTAATTTGAATGATAACTATAGCTCAACCGTCACTCTCAACATAATAGGTATACTTGAAATACTACGCACAGAACTACGGAAGGTACAAAATAAAAGCGTTTCCTACTTCAAACTTACATACGTATGAAAAATGCAGAAAAACGAATTCATGATTTAAAACTGACAACACGCGACATTTTGTGAATATCAAAAACTTTACAAGGATTAGCTGTATTGTTAATACATCGCCAATTTGGTGATAATGTAGCCAATTTGGTGATAAAGTAGCCAATTTGGTGATAAAGTAGCCACAGTGGATACGTAGCCAATTTGGTGATAAAGTAGCCAATTTGGCCATGTTTCCTGGAGCTGATCTTTGTAAATAAAACCTGTTAGTTGGCTTTTGGTAATGAAAGTCCGCCTTTTCTCACCTGTTTCCCACCTGTAATAAACCCGAAGTCACAACAATGCTTGTTACTAGTACCCAGCTACGAAACTAAATGGGGTGAATGGGAAACCTTGCGTAGCACACATATCAGCACCATAGTCGGTTATGAGTTATGACTGATTCTTCTGGAAAAAGTATAATTACGCAAGGAAAATTTACCATTTCTGGTAAGAACTGTTGAACAACAAACTTTTAGAATTTAATGCCAAGCGTGAAGATATCTTCAAAATGTGCAAGTGCTTAAAAATTATGTACGAAGAATATGCCTTCTCTCAATATATTGTACACGATTCGTCTTGTTTCTTCTTCCATAACGTTCCGTACTGAAACAAAGATGGTTCATTGAGACCATATAAGTGGTTTCTTCTTCTCTCAAGGACATTTGTTTGCGACAAAAGGACAGTGAAATTGAACCTTTTCTCTGAATCTGCTTCTCGTTAAAGGGTCTTTTTATTACGGTTGGTAGCTGCATGGGATGTTGAAAATGCGACGGACAAAGCTTTCTTGTTAGTCATAGCTTTTGGTCACAGTATCATATATTGAAATAGGTCTTTTAGAAATGCTCTTCAGTTTCACTCATAAACCAGCTCGGAGCGGCCTGCCAAAGAGCAAGCCAGTGTGTCAAAGTATCTCGGGAAGCAGAGTGTCAAATAAAGAGCGTATCATATTTTTCAATCAGTTTGAATCCGAATCATCATCAAAGTGAGAAATTAAAAGGTGTGAGACTACAGAAGGTTTTATATTAATAACAGCCTTGATTAAAGTTTACATTTATTCGTATCACAACTTTTAAATTAAAATCATCATCACCATGCGTGCTCAGTCGAAAGCTTCAAAGAAAAAGTGTTCAGTTGAATTGTCATCTAAGGAAACTTCTCAAGGAGTTCAAACCAAGTTCAAATGTGAAGTTTGTGAGAAGTGCCTGTCTACCAAATGCACCCTTCAACAGCATATCCGATCACATTTAACGAAACCCATTTCGCTGCCAATCCTGTGGCATATCATACAAATTTAGATCCGGCTTGGCCCGTCATAATAAAAAGGGTAATTGTGGAAAAACTAAACCTGCTTCGTTGGAGTGTGTTTTTTGCCCGAGGGTTTTTGAGAGATTCTACCACTATCAACAACACCTCCGGTCACATTTAGCAGAAAGATGGTTTTGGGCAACAGTACAGGCACGTGCAAAGTTAAAAATTGCACAAAAACATTCAAAAACGAGCGTGATCTTCGGCTCCACAACTCAGAAAAGGCTGAATGTGTGTGCAAATTATGCGGCAAAGTTTGCGTAAACAAATCAAGGTTGAATGACCACATGACCTCTCACCTTGGTGAACGGTGGTTTAAATGTACCAACGTTAAATATGACGGTCCATTTTGCAACAAGGCGTACAAACTTCAGCAGGTTTTAACTGCGCACTTGCGTAAAAAACAAACGCAGTAAAAAGATGATAGCATCAAATGCCGTTAATTTGGTTTCGCACTTAAAATTAAAAAGGCATTTTTGCAATGGAGGGCTACTACTCCATATTCACAAAACTAAAGGTGTGTGTGCGTTGCAGTGTAATCCTGTTTATAATATGATGAGCAAGCATGCCCAAAAAGGCATGAAATAATAATGTGAAAGTGAAAAACATTGTTTGTTCTGCGAAAGTTTTCTACACTGTTTCTTTCCGAGTTGTGAAAAAGTGAGTTATTTAAATGCATTTGAACTGCGTGCATTCGTACGCCATTAACTAAACTGAATTGATGAAGTTAAATGAAATTAAACTGACTGAATGAAGTAACAGCGATCCTAAATCATATTGTGAAGTGAACTGCGGACCAGACAAACCAACCATGAAGGATGTGGCAATCAGGGGTATCCTCTTGTAAAGTCCTATTTGAGTCTGCATTGTGGATGGTGAAGGTAATTTATAATTATGCACTTTAATACCATACTTTAAGCAATAAAACATATTCATCTGGATATTACTATCACTGTTCTATACTTTACGTGTAGATTTATCAGCGGAAGTATCCAGTATTCAATAAGAAGCCTTTTACTTCATGCCATCATCTATTCCATTTCAAAACTTGACTGATGATGACGATGATGATGATTGACAACCAACTTAGAAGTCGAATGTAGCGTAAACGATTGTCCAAAGGTTTGACATAATGAAGTAAGTGAAGAGAAAGGGAAAATATTGAATGTAAATGTTTACTTTGACATCTTGTTTTAAACAGTAATTGTTATTTTTACTGTTTCGTAGAGTCAATGATGTGCTCTTCATATTTTGGGAATGGAATACCAACAATACCTCAAGATATTCACACACAAACTTCTTGGTCGTCGTTCGGAATGTCTTGTTTGTTTGCGTCCTGCTAAAACTTTAAAATACTAGAGTTAAATTTTGTGAATTGACTTTCACCGTCATTGCATACGAAGTTGTATATTGTAATATTCATAGGTACTAGCAGTAAACCGTTCTTAAATTAAAATGGTTACTAAATAACCAGTTTTCATGCATTTTTAATTTTAAAATCAAGTAGAAACAGAGAAAAATATTGATGCAGAATATTATTTTATTTTAATTTGAAGATGTAACACTATTTACTGTGGTAATTTACTTTTGAAAGTGTTTAACAATATAATAATCTTGTAAAATAATTATGGTTTTATTTGCCAGTGTTATGCATACTTAATTGTAACAAAGTAAGCTTATACATTTCATTTTTAATTAGGCAGTAATATCTATGTGTAGTTAATTTAGGTTTTGTTTTAACGGCTTATGTCGTTGAAATTAACTAATATCGTACATATTTTATAGTTGAATTAGTTCAATACTATTTGGTCTAAGTTGACGTTTATGTTACTGTGTCAGATGCTGTTCGTCAAAGAAAATGGATTTGGCAAGCTGATGATAATGTTTGTATTCCGTTAAACATTTGCAATTCTCTACTTAGTTCACACAATATCAGCAAATCCCTATTTGTTGATTTTCCCCATGCAAGCTGTTCAATATATTATTGTGAGTTGCGGTTCCTCATAGTCTTTCATTGATAACCATTAGATTTAACAAATTAATAACCTACATAAATTTTTAATATCACTAATACTTTTTTTACTTAACAACACGTAATATTTCTGCCTTCATTATCTACATTTATCACCCTATAAAAAAGTCGGTGGTCATGCGCCTCACTTGCAGTTAACTTCTTATATTATGGCTTTTTTAAAGTTATGAATCTTGTAAAATACTTTAATACTTTTCAGAATGAATTATAATTTTAAGGTGTTTAGAAGTTTTATAAAATAACCAGATTGTATGCTTGTATTATGAATAGTTACAAAAAATTTTTACATTAGAAAGAGTTAGATTTAGAAACTCGGGTCTTATCTTGTTTCAAACTGAAAATAGACTGTTAGATAGATAAACGATTTCTTGGCACCGGTGAACTATGTAGTGAATAGAACTCACTTGCATTATTGCTTTGTGTAAGATACCTTGTTTAAAACATCCTTTTGAGTTTTTGTGGCCTTCATGAAGCATTGTTGGCGATTATGAAATATGGTAATATAAGTAATAATTTCAAATTAGATAAGTTCTCTAGGTTAGCTCATTTGATCTTGTTGCTTACACTAATAATGGTCAGCCCGAATAAAATATAATAATATTTATAATCACACTATAACCTACACTTGGAATTGCAGCAATTTATGCTTTGATGAAAAAGCTGAAACGCAGTTAAAACTTAATTTTGACTAACTAAAAGGCGAAGCACAACAATGATCATGGTACAAAGTGTGCACGGATACTATTAGTGTTTATTATATTATTGTCAATGTCATTGTCAGCACAAACGCATCTCTGACGGATAAAATTTTGATGTTCTTGTTGATGTTATGTAACATTCTTGTAAAATATAATTTATGTAATCATAATCAAAAAAGGGATGTGAATATATTTGCAGCCAACTTTCATATCATTTGAATCTGCATAATGTCGTCATACAGGTAGAGTTGAATGGGTGTTTTGTATTACTATTGCTTTCGTATTGAAGTGCTGCTCATATTAGATTCCAGTTATGTTTGAAATATTTTGAAATGAGCATCTATTTATAGCATGAAATACAATCACTGAAATAATTTATTTTATTTATCAAAATTCAGGCAAGCCCAATGATAAAAATAGAATGAAAATTTGACGGGGCTCCATTTTCTCTTTCTAACTTGGCAGGAAATTAAAGGGAAGATTTGGTCTTTCTCCAACTTGTTTTTCTAGAACTAACGTATGTCCTCTCATCACAATCATCATATTCATTTTAGTCAAACAACTTTTCACTGATTCCTATTGATATTTCTAAAAAGGGTTTTCATTTGCAACACACCTTGATCTTTTTCGTACAATCGGAAATCGGTTGATAGGAAATTACATTAGTAAATAGAGGACGCCTCAGATCTTGAGTAATTCTTACGAAAACGTTGACGTGAACATGCTTCATATAATCACGAAGCTCATAGTAGGAAAGAAAGCTCATTTCAACTTGCTTCTATCCAGTCCGCTGCTTCGTTTTCATGCAAAGCTTCGCTGGAGCTGAGCTTCTTTTTGTTTGTCTAAACTGTAAACATAAGCTTTCAGTGTTTTCCAAGCATGACTTTCACTAACGCTCAGACAGTATGTGCCTACATATTTTAGAAAGCAGGTTTTTTGGAGCTGTGCCTCTTTTCTCCTTCCAATGGAAAGCAGGAGAAGCATATGGAAGCTGCTTTTGTAGTACGTTTTCCGCATAGCTAGCTGAAACTACGTCTGTCGTGTTTTTAGTTTCGGTTGTTAGATAGCTATGCCTTAACTCTAGAGGCTTTTTGTTTTACTATCTCTTTCTTTCATTTTACTTTAAATTTGGCGAAACTGAGTGAATTGTAATACAAAATGCTTAAATATCAAAAGAATACAGAGTGTGAGGTCATTCTACCTTGCACATAAACTAATCATTCTTGATCTAAATGAGCAGAACGAAACACAATGTGTTGTATGATAATAATAGGCAGTGTTTTGCATACTTTTGTTTACTACCGACACAAAATTGGAATCAGATCTTGTCACGTTTTATATTTGGAAACACGCTTGACGGTTAGTTTTACCTCATATTACAAAAGCTTGAATGAACTGGTAAACTACAATTTATCACCAAGTATAATGTGATGATGATGACGATTGCAGCATCCTTTCTTAATATTTCCTTGTTATGCTATGTGAATGTATCTGAGAGAGAAAGTGAGAATTCGAACGGGTTGGCTTTAACTGCACAATCGATTGCCATTAAAAGGTTTCTCCCTTGCTCAAGTAGCTAATGTAGTGTGTTGAAGCGCGATTATAATGAAAGTTTGTATGATCTTCAAAATGAGTTGTGAAATAAAATGCTATCAATCACTTCATTTCGACATGCCTTCATCAAATGGAACATTTATTAAAGTTTCATTAAAAATTAAGATTCTGCTCGTGAATTGCACGGCTGGTGTGTGGCTGAATAACTAACTGTCCCGTTCTCTCCTGCTCCTCAACTTTTTCTTAGGCTGAATGATAATGCAGCGTTTATCTTAATTGTAGTCAGCTGCACAGAATGAATATTTATTTGTGATCAACTCAAAATTTTACAAGCAATTTTTTAATTGCTGCGTATTTTTTTTGTAACGTTTAATGCTCATTCTTCTCTTTTACCTATTTAAATTAAGTGCTATGTGATAAAGTTATAGGATTTTGTGGGGAGAATAATGCTAATCAAAATTTACAACTGAAAGTAAACCTGTTTTTGAAATGTACACCTTTGCTGACAATTGGAGATATAGAATATAGTGATGTCATTTTGGAGCAACTTCTTCATGAAATGATTACGCAAACCAATTTCGTTGTGCAGCATTGTTGGTGCAGGATTACTTCGGCTAAGCACATAAGCACTTGTATCATTACTTAAACGCGCACTTGGTATGTAGTGTCCGGATCTCCATTTGTTAACGTTATGTGGCATACCTATCTATGTTCATTTTGCAAGGACTATTCAGAAAGTTTGGTAAGGGGATGATTGAATTTTATGCGATGATAATGTTTCAACACAACAATAATGAATGTTCATTTTAAAGAATTTTGCGTTCATATCTGTTGATCCAATCAAAACTGTCAAATTTTGTTGATTTTTTTATTGAATAGACCGCAGCATTTACGTAGGTAGGACGCAGAGGGTATCATATCCATGTTTGCAATGGAGCCGCCACGTGTTTTGTTTACCCAATTGTTTACATTTTGGACACTAATGCACATCATCAAATCATTTCAATCGAATGACATTGCAAATGTATTACCTTGAGTCGGCTTGAGTTCAAAGTAGCCAAAAAGGAACATAATATGCGATATGAATAAAAATTGATCCAGAAAGAAATAGATCAAAAAGGAATAGAGATGTCAATACGTCTGCTTAGTGAGGTTATACACAGCTGATAAATGGGGTTCAGTACGGCGTACGATATTATGTACTAAAAGCACTGGCTATGGGCAACAGTTATTTTTCTCCATTTGGGAGGAACTGAAGTACCATTTCAATTAACTGGGATGCCACGGGACGAATGCATTAAAAACGGAACAGACTAGGGCATAAAGAAGTAGATTAAAAAACTGACTACGACTACATACAAATAATCATATAAAATCATCACTTTATTTCATACATATACTGTGACGATGATGATGGTCATAATCTTTACTAATTTACAAAATAGTAGGTAGTAACATGGGATATTCAAATGGACTTTTAGGTGATACTACTTTCAACTGGGCTTCAGGAATTATTTCCAACTGGGTTTGAGGAGGTATTTTTACTGGGCTTCTTGGTTGTAATTTCAACTAGGCTTTTAGAAGGCAGTTTCACCTGAATTCGACTTCGATGTGAAGATTGTTTTTTAGTCTCACTGCAAGGTTAGAAATTATTTGAAAAAAGGAGTACGATAAGTTGAAAAAGGAATACAATAAGTTGAAAAAAGGAATACGATAAGTTCAAAAAAGAAAAAAAGTTATTATTTGCAAAAAAGGAATACGATAAGTTGGAAAAAGGAATACAATAAGTTGAAAAAAGGAACACGATTACTTGCAAAAAAGAATACGATAAGTTGGAAAAAGGAATACAATAAGTTGAAAAAAGGAACACGATTACTTGCAAAAAAGAATAGATTGTTGAAAAAATGAATACGATGATTTCATAAAAAGTTTCTGTTCAACTGGGTTTTGTTTGTGTTCTTAAACTGGATGTATAGGACTGATTTCTTAATTCGATTTTGATGCGGAGTTATTTATTCAATTACATGCACGTAGAAAACCCTTACGTTACATTAAACTTATCTTCGTGCCCAGTGATCGAATGATTTTGAATTAAACGCGCAGGACTAAATTGGGTGTAGTAAATATCTTCCCAAGCTAAATAGATTACGATTTAGTAATACAGTCAAACTTGGCTTACACGACTCCCCCATTATAGTGACCACTTGCTGTATAAGCGATCCTAAAAATTTTTACGTTGGGTAAACTCTGCCCATGTTAAAAGGGTTGCTTTTAGAAGGACCCCTGCCTTATATGCGGGACCCATATTTTCACGTCCCTTGGGGCGCGGTCCGCTGTAGCCTAGTTTGACTGTAATTTTATCTCCTGTCTAACACATTACGCATCATTTGGGGCCCGAGTTTCTAGCGGCTCGCAGGCCGGGATGGCTTCGACTGGCCTAAATCTGAGTTTCTACTTAAACCACAAACAGGAATGTGTTACGATAGCAAACAAATTTCTCAAGTGACATTAAATTTGAACTATCACGAATATCAAAACAAAACCAATAAAAACCGGGTTTGGTAACACAATGTGAGGAATGCATCAAATTTTACATTTCCACAGCCTGAGCAGGAAACTTTTTAGTATACAAACATGCAAATCGGCAGCGCCATTTTAAGGCACAGATAAGTATAGCATTTTGCCAATTTTATAAGCCTATAAATATGAAAATTTAGACGTCGCGTTGCAAATGTCGGTTAATTTACTAATCACGTTTCATAGAGCACGTTATTTATCATTGTTTCAAAATATACTTGGATATATATTATAAAAAATTATAATAAGTCATTTATTTGGAATGCGGCCATTTTCAAGCCCAGGCAAATCCAATTTCATGCACGGAGGTGTAAGCTTTAATGCGCTTTAATGTAAGTGCTTATGACTGTGATGTCAAGGATGATGATGATAAGCTTAGGATTCGGCTTAGGCTTACAAATCACAGTGTCCGGAATACCACTCTTGCTTACTCCACCTTACCGACCTTAGTTGCAAAAGTCATACACTTAGAGCCAATTACTGAGGAAGGTAATAAAGCAAGTTACCAAAGCCGTTCAGAATTCTCACCCAAAATTCTTAGTCCTACCAAACACGACGATAATTTCTCTCTTGCACTGAAGTTGTTCCACTTTCCCCCAATCCAGTCTATCTATATTAAACAACAATGCATGAGTTTGCAAATAATAAAGATAACGTTTTTATTTGAAAAAAGCCATTGAATAACTGAAAACAGAAGTTGTAATGAATTCTGCAATTCAGTATTACAATTTCGTAGTATTCAATTTTAAACCCGAACTAGTGTTATCTAGGAATTATCCAAAGTTGAAGTGAATAGCTTCGAATCACAAAAATTAATTAACTCATAATTTCTTATTGGGCGAAAAGGATTTTTCTTGTAAAATATTAACTATAACAGATTCTTCCGTAAATTTGTGCTAGTGGTAAGTGATGATTAAGATGTTTTAAACAATTCAGTGTGGGTAGCTCAACAACGGTTTGCAAAATAACCCGTTGAGCTACTTCCTTATATCCACAAACTTAGTTATGACGTTGTTCTAAATATTTTGTATTATTGTGAAATCCAGCCTTAATTGTTTGTTGTCAAACAAAATCAGTTAGTTAAACATCTATGTTTTAATTTTTTAAATTGTCAGCTATGACCACATTTTAACAGGAATGAATTTACCGGCTCCCGGTCATGGTTTGTAGTCCAATTCCACTGCCTACAAAATTGGAAATTATTTGGGGAAATTCATAATTTTGGATGTTTCTAGAAATTATTGAAACTAGTTTTCACCTTCTTAATGACAATTACGCAATTTTAACATACATGTTGTTTGAAATTAAGATTTTTGCATCCCACAGACAACTAAGAATTAAGATTCCGCCAAAAGTTTTCAAAGCCGTTCTATACCCCATTAGAAGTCCTTGAAAGGGAGATTTTGGTTAAAATATAACAGTGAGTTTTATAACTTTCATGGATGCAGTAATTTAGATATAAGAAACTGACCTCAACCTTTAAAAATTACTTGAATTGTTAGGAAATGCAGTGCCGTTAAAGTTTTCTGCCAAAAGTCGTGTACAAATTTCACAACTTGTTCATTTGGCGTGCATATCATTTCTGGAAATCGCAACAGTTTAATTTTTGTTTTTCGTAACTTTCTCGTCGATGATAAAATTTGCAAGAACCGGTATAATAAGAAACGAGCTTAGATCTCATCCGTTTGTAAGTACTCATGTAAACACATATCATTTACCGGGGGGTCTCAAGTATCATTGAATACTCGACAGTAAAAAAGTAAACCCCCGTTAGAAAAAATGTAAATATTTTAATTGCGCCAATTGCTTAATGACTTTTCCTCAAACGACTGACCAAATCATATCTAAATACCAGCTCTTTGAACTGTCTTAGAACCATACAAGTTATTATAAATGTTCCCAAAAAAATTCCATAGCAAATAAAAGTAGCAGAGCAAATTTAGACTGATCCTCTCAACCTTAGAAAAAACCGATAGTGTTAGTTTATTTCATGTACATATATTCATTAATAAACGGATTAGATTCGTTTGCCCCACAGTAAAATGGACAATACATCCACATAAATTAATTGCAATTGACAAAAAATTAAGGCATTATTCAGGCATCAATCTTCTTTTTTTTACATAACAGCATTTATTACTTCACCCCAATGAAAGCATGTTGACGTAATTGTAGAAACTAATTGTTAAAACATTCATTTCGCCTTTTGCGAATCTTGATTCTCATCTTCCCAAACCTGTATTGCTTTCCACCCCATCCTCATTACAATTCTTTTGATATCGAATCGGAGTTTCAACCCCTTATGAATCTAATAAGTGTCAGAAATGATTATAAGAGTTTTCACAGAATCACATGTTTCTGAAAGTCATAAATTTATTTTGTAAAAATTAAGTTCTGTATTTTATTCAATACGCTATAAATCCCGAATTTTGCATGCTAGATTACAACTGTGCACACGATTCGATTTAGCGCATCAAAGGCTATATAAGACACAAAAATTACACTTTTTGCATTGCCGTTTTTGGGAAAAATTTAATAATGTGGAGTGGCCCTTAATAAGGGGCTGCTAATATGTTTCAGTTTACTGATATTAAAATACTCCCATTATCCCAGTTAAATCCAATTTATTTTAATAATATGGTGTTACTTAAGACAAGTCCTCATTTTGCTCTTGCCCCCATAACAATAATTATGAAAGATTTTGAACAATTATCAACTTTCACCTTGTTCCTCTCTTCTACCTCCGTTTGCTAATTTTCACATAGCACACTTTTTCAATGGGACTGAAGAATGGCCAAAAGTCAATTTGAATCCGATTTTTTTGGGGAAGAAATTCGGGGTTTTCTGACTTGGATCGTATGGAGTAACTCCCAGTGTACCAGGAAAAAAATAAACAAAAAATTTGTGACACAAATTGTTTGAAATTTTATTTAAAAACTATCAAAAACCTATGATTTGGTAACATTTTATTAATTACATCAGTTGGTGTTCATTTACATTTGATGCCACCCCAAACACATGAAACTGCGAAGTTCTTGTGCATATAATGCCGTTGGAACCAAAGCTGTAAGTAGTGCGGCAATATTTTTAATTAATTATTTAAGATGGCCAATATCGGACTAACGGCGAGCAGAGATGTACAATCCAGTACCAATTTCTGAATAGCTAATGTAATAATGCATTTTTCCATGACATTAGTTATTATTATTATTATGATCATTGTTATTATCATTATTATTATTATTATTATCCTTGTCATCATTATTATTATTAAGGACTTTATTGCAAACCATGGAAGAACTTGCAGTTTCATGTGTATGTGGTGGCATCAAATGTAAATAAACACCAACTGATGTAATTAATAAAATGTTACCAAATCATAGGTTTTTGATAGTTTTTAAATAAAATTTCAAACAATTTGTGTCACAAATTTTTTGTTTATTTTTTTCCTGGTACACTGGGAGTTACTCCATACGATCCAAGTCAGAAAACCCCGAATTTCTTCCACACAAAAATCGGATTCAAATTGACTTTTGGCCATTCTTCAGTCCCATTGAAAAAGTGTGCATAGTCCCACATCATTGGAGACATGTCAGTGCACCTGTACACAACGTTTCAAAGTCAATTCAATTGAAAGAAACATAAAAAGGGACAACTGAAGAGACGATTGTTATTATGAACTCGTTTTAATTTTTATCATTGTACGCATTTAAGTATTGCTATCATAATGTGAAAAAGTGTTTGTTTCTTTCCAATTGGGGTTTTATGTTACTGTAGTCGTGGCCAAGGATTATAAGGAACATTATTTACAACCTCAATTTCGCATGAAACATAACTTTAACACAGTTTAGCTACGTATGTAGAATTTGTATTTGTAATTTGTTCTTAAATGTGGCATTTTCTAAGGTAAAGGTTACGTTTAAACGCCAAATTTAAAAGGTCGGTAAATACACACTTAACAAAAACCAAAGCGTCTGGTTGAAAAAAGTCTTGATAGTAACTCCCCAGATGTTTTCAAAGCAGTATTCAAATATTCCTTGAATGTTACCAATATCATTTCAGCACCAGAGTAGCATTCCACAAAAACTTTCCTTGCGCACAGAACGATTTTTTTGCGTAACTCAAAGCTAAAAGCCAACAAAGAGAAAGCTAGACCCACAAGTAAAATTATAAAAATAACCGAAATGTTGCCACTAATATTGGCACTTTTCGGAGCTCCGCTTTCAAGCCCAGAATTAAGCTTTTTGTGAGCCAAAACCAGATGCGTCAGGTGCTGCTGCACTCCGCTAGACTGCAACATTCTTACCCTATCCATAACAAAAGGTGGAACATGTCCCAAGAAATGCATAAAGTACTCCCTCTCAAAGTAGTTTTCCTTACCCACATAAACCTTCCCCTCAAACTTTTTGTTCCAGGATTGACCAACAATATTTGCAACTTCCCGTGGAACAAGAAGTGCAACTTTTTCGCATGACTTAAGAAAACTAACAAGAAATTCCGTCTGTCGTTTGTAGAAGAGCTTTCCCGCAAAGATTTGAAATTTTCGGAACTTTTCAATTGTTAGTGATTGGGACAGTTCCAGTATCATTGGCCACAACTCAAAATACAGTTTCTTGGCAACTGAACCCAACCCCGGCACAAGGTTTTTGGACCGAGCAACATTACTGAAGAAATCAGGGGTCTTATAAGGTTTATCACCTAAATACATCATTAGATCGCGGATTTCTGAATCAATTTTAAACAACCTACACGGCATAGTAAGTGCAGTTCGAAATACAAGAAAATTGTAGCCACCTACTTCATTATTTAATACGCAAGTTTTGAAAGGATTATCATCGTCGTTTTCAAGCCGTACATATTGAAATTGCCCTCTAGAATAAACCTTGAATTTATCACTGTACAATTGCGACAAGTTTTCGTATGGAATCGTGCTCTAGGCAACACCAGGTTGTAAACATTCGTATTTTTATACGCATTACTAAGAACAACCCCAACTAAAAGAAAGCCGCCGATACTCAGCCGTAGCCGGGAGTCAACGACCAGAGCTGATGAAAAGGGGTCTGTCTCCTTGTTCCAGAAGAGGTTTTATAACCTGTTTAAACGTACTCACTAGATTTTCTCCTTTCCCAATGGGTTTGCCAGGTCTACAAGACATATGCAGAATGAGGTGAATTGAAGCTGTTAGAAGTAGCAACGACAACATCGTAAGGTTCCATATATACACATCAAATATATTCCAAAGTTCCTTGAACGCAAATCCACGTTTTAGTGCTCTTCCACAAGATACAAATGTGGCTGTGTTGCTGACATCTATTTGCTTGATGTAAGCTAACCCAGAGAGCTCTTGTGTATTTATGTAAGCAAAAAACTGCATGTGAGGAATTCGGCTTTTTTTATCTCCGTTTTCCATGTGATTCCATTGTCGCAACTACGTCTTGCTTCTTTCGTATAAACAAACGAGTAGTTTTGAAATACTGATTGTAAAATATGAACCAACAATAGCAGAGATCGGTCCTCAATTTCTTCGTTTGAATAGAGCTGTTTCCTAGTGTTGGTGCTGGCATATTTCTAAATATTTTTCTAGCCTTTCGGCAGATTTTGTAAGAAAATGGTTGGTGTCTAATGCTATCATTTCATTTCGTGATGGGAACAAGGAGTTTCCAATATTACTAAGCTTCGTCAGTGCTACTTCAGTAATGGAAACTTGACTCTTTAGGTCAAGAATGACTCTTTTTTCATGAACGTAGCAATTGTAACAGGGTTTCAAACCGATGATTTCGGCGATAACAGCTTTGCATTAGAATAAACTTTCAGCTTGGATTCTGATTGCTATTAAAGCGATGTAAACATCATTGACGGATCGTAAATGGTCATAAGAATTATAGTCTGTATCAAGACGCCTTGGGGAGACATTGTTCCAGATCCATTTTGAATACAGATCCCTAAACCCACATTTTGTGGTGCTGGTACAGTAAAACCACTCCGTTAATGGGTGGCACTGATGACGTTC
This sequence comes from Orchesella cincta, assembly GCA_001718145.1. Lineage (NCBI taxonomy): Eukaryota > Metazoa > Arthropoda > Collembola > Entomobryomorpha > Orchesellidae > Orchesella > Orchesella cincta. The sequence continues at coordinate 1,874 of LJIJ01003380.1, read as the reverse complement.
CCACACGAAACTGGTTGAAGCCATTTTGAACACGCCAAATGTCCGAGGTGCCAAAGTCCACTAATGAACTTGAGTAAATGCCTTCCGTTGAAAACTCTAAACGTGGACTGGTGACACTTTCGATTGGTGGAAATAGGCTGAGGTTTACCTCGCAGTTCCAGGATTTTGATTTCATCGCAAACTGGGTGATTAACAACCAAGCAGAAACTATTGAAGGCCGGCGTATTATTGAATACCCAGACAAACTCTGGAGAATCTTGGCTTTTTTGTAAATGTGGTCCTTCAACAAAATAGTTACTGGAGCATATCGAATTGCTATCGGTTTGATTGCGTCTGTGATTTTCTGTTTTTCTTTCTTTCAACACTCCATTAAAATCAAACGTTTTCCTAAAATACCGAATTTTCAACATGGGTTCAGCTTGAGATAACATTATTGGGATTGTTGATGGGCGTAAATTCACCTTTCTGTTGTTCACTATTCGAACTAAACAGCGTTCAAAAAAGAAAATGTACTTTTCCAGATTTTCTACGGATGGAAATTTATCTGCTAAATCCGCCTTGAAGCTTTCATTTGGGAAATTGACTTTAATTGAAAACTTTCGCTTGTATCCCTAATACAGGATACACTGTTGTGCACAATTATGAACAAGTGCAGAAAAATTCTAAAATGTTTCATTTTGCTTCGTGGATTTATGTCACAATTAGTTAACATTTGATGTTAAGTTAGACTTAATGTTGGCAAAGAAAGTAGAACATACTTCACATCCTGTTTTAATACTTATGCTACATGCCCAATAAGAACATACGTAACCGTTTTGAACAAAAATCAATAGTATTCATAATTAATTCAAAAGCAACATATTATGAAGGGAAATAATGGGCACAGCCCAGAGACAAGCCCATGAGGAAAAAAAATCGGTTGTCGTGCTCAAGTTTGCCCGAATCCTTGAGAATATCTTGCTACTTTCAGCTTTTTTCTTGTTATAAGTATTTTGGTTGTAAGTAGTTGAATTTGTATACGTCACGCTTCTTTGCAAATATCAGCCATTTCGTCAATATCAAATGGTTCAGCCAGTCTATTTTTAAAGTTTAAAATTGCCATTTCAGGCAAGTCTGTGTTCGGGAGGAATATATGAGCGTGCATGTAAAAACCATTTGCATATTGAACTCCGAAACCATCCTCGCGGGAAAACATCCGGTTACCAACTAAAACGGGACTTTTGCTTTGGATTAGTCCGTCTGCCCATACGGCACCTTTGTTTGTACTTAAACCTACATAATTGTTGTGAAATTAAATACTTTGGGTAGAATTCTGTATATCTTCTTCCTGAAATACTAAGCAGTTAGCAAATACTTCGGTGGCAGAATCGGGAGATATATCAAGGACCCTTGATTTTAATTATACCGGCAAATTCGAGAGAGAAGAGTAATTTTAAGATTTTGAAGAGATCCAAATGCCATCTGGTTACTCCAAATGTTTTTATACCTATTATATTTAATATGTGATTATAGTTTTGATTAGGCACCAAATTGTTTTAAATTGTTGGTGACAGATTCTAACCAGGATGGTGTCAGTTAACTGTAGAGTTTAGTAAAGATGAGAATAAAGATTGACCAACGTAAGATATACTAATTGGGGGTTAATTGAAACTTTCCCTTTTTTGTAAGAAAATATTGATGACTGAAGTTTTCTAAGTTATGGGCTAATTGCAAGTAAGGATATGGAAATTCTAACCATTTAGTTTGGGTGAAAACCTATTGCTGTAGGGATTAACAATAACCAAGCAAGTAACAAAAACCTAAAAGCATCACGATTTTTTGTCACAGTTTTGTTATCTAGATCATTATTTGGAAAGAAAAAAATCACCCTTAAT
>LJIJ01003379.1:0-19399 GCA_001718145.1 Orchesella cincta | reverse complement strand
ATCTTAGTAACAAGGTAAAAATATCATCCTGATTGGATTTACCCACAGCAAGACAGTCATTCAATGATAAGCCTGTGGTTGTTTTGGCCGAAGCGTCAAACACCACTCGAAACTTTGTGTTGATGATTCTAACTTCAAGACGAAATGATGAGGTAGATAAATGTTTTACCCAGCTGCTCAGTCACCTCCCCCTTGGGATACGTTGCATGTGTCCCAACTGTAAATATTCACGCATAAAATTGTTGTATTCAATTCTATACTCAGGTTGCCTACAAGGCTCCTCTCTACCTGCTTCAACCTGCTGATTGCTTGTTGCCGAGAATATCCCAGCTTTGAAATATTCGACTTTAGTGGTAATTGCACACTGAATCTTTCCGTCTCGCGTCCTCTGATGAGTGCGTAGGAAGTGCTCTTCACAAAATTTCTCCTCTTGAGTGTAATGCTTCCTTTCTGGAATTTCTTCAATTTCCCAAAACCGTTTCATAGCCTTCTCTGTTTCGCACTGCACATGATGAATACGGATGGGGGTTGAATTTTGAAGGGTGACTCGTCCAGCTAAAACCCAACCGAATATGGTATTCAGTGCTGTAGGGCTGTGTCGCTCACCTTCAATCTTTCCATCACGTAATATTGCTGTTGCATATTCTGCGCCGAGCAGAATGTCCACTGGTCCTGGCTGGTAGTAAGTTGGGTCTGCAAGCTTGACTCCAGTAAGGTGATTCCAGTCTTTCTCACATGGATAGTTAGGAATATCACCTGTGACTTCTTCATCACAAGCGCCTCAATTTCCACACTTTCGTCACTTGAGTTGGAATACAAAGTAAAAGTCTTTTCCCTTTGTATGCCCAACTTCTCCCATGCCAATGCCTGTAATGGTAGGTTCCATCTACGTTTCAGGCCCAATGCATGCGCACATCTATCTGTGATGAGAGAAGCTGTGATCAGAGTCGAGCATGATGAGATGTGGATTTGGTGCATAGTCTCCTCCTTCTTTTCCTCCTTGACTTCCTGTGAAGTGCAAGAGTGAATGGTGTGTCTTTTTGCACACCCGACATCGATGTGAAGTACACTCTGCCGTGCGGTGATTTGTCGTAAGCATTGAAGCAAAGACCGTTCCGTCTCACAACTTGGTTGCGATCATTCACATTTAATGCTAAGAATTTTGTACACTTGAAAATGGCATGGGCCGAATTACACACAACACAGGTGGTCGTTCCGTAGTTGCTGCCGTGATGTGATGCTGATTTACGTACATTATGGTTATGGGTTGCTGCTACTTGTGGTTTTGAGTTCGTCGCTCCAGCATTCAGTCCACGTACATGTTGTTCAAGAAATGTACACAGCTCCTTGTAGGTGGGTAGTGTACTAGACTTTAGCTGCAAAGCCCACTGCTTTCTTGTTTCACTGTCTAGCTTCTCTACTGTTATGTACACAAGCACGCTATCCCACTGGTTTACTGGTTGCTTGAGTACAGTCAACGCACGAACACTTTCGTTTGTTAAGTCAAGTACTTGCTGAATGGCTAGAGCTGTACCTTGTTTTTACGGGCTGGATGCTGAAAAGTCTGCGGAGCTGGGCATAAACAATTTTACGCTCGTTGTCATATCTGCTTTGTAAAAGCGTCCATGCTTCGGCGTAGTTGCTGGCTGTGACTGGCAGATTTTTTTATGAGTGATGCTGCTTCCTCCTTCACGGCCGATTTCAGATACTGGAAGCGCTGTATATCACTTAAAGTTGGGTTGTGATGAATTGTAGCTTCAAACAAGTCCATGAAGGAAGTCCATTCCTCATACTTCCCCGAGAATGTTGGGAGGTCGATGGGTGGTAGCTTACTGATGGTGCTGTGGAATGGCGATGGCTACATGCTGCTGCTGACGTGGAGGATGCTGATGATGCCGCTTGGGTCTTTTCATCGATGATATTGTCCAAAATGGACACAACTTCAAGATATTTCGTTTCAAACTCCTGCCTGTCAACTAACTGAACATCCAGCTCGGCACCTTCCGCACAGAGTTCTTCAATTTTTTGCTGAACCACCTCGTAGTTGTTGAAGTACAAATCAACAATTTGACGCTTATTCTTCAAATACTGCACAGTCACAGTAGTTTTATCTAATGAATGCACCCCGGTCATTGCTTTTGTCAAGCTTGATTTCTCAATGCCCCGTTTCTTTTTGAGGGCATCCATGATGATGTAGGGTTGTTCACAAAGCACAAGTAGAGCCGATAATTTCACAAAAAGTCACTTTTGGATGAAAATTTTCACAAAACACCTTCACTGTAAATAAAGTTTCCGGTTAAGGTCAAAGGTCAACCTTTAATCCGGTTCGAAGGACCATAAAATGTGAGTATGTAGAGTGAAAACTTTTACTAAAAAATGAAATGTTTAAGGATGTTGTATTTTTGGTTTGGATGATGATATGATGAAAACTAGGCACAATTTAGGATGATGATTATGAAAGTAAAGAACACAATTCCTAGTCAATCAATGGCGTATAAGTAGGTACACAAGAAGATTGTTTTAGCTAATAAAATGTCCAATCTCAATTTAATTTAATGGAAAGTTAAAACTGGAAATTTAGTCTTAGAAATTTGGAATATATGGACAGCCAATAATTTGTACAACCGCACACGGAGATTTACGGAGAACGACTCTTTCCTCTTCCTCGCTTCTTTGGCCTTGTAGGCTTCATACACACAAATCATTCATAATACATTGCAGGTATACGAAAAGGAAAGAAATGATACATAAACGTTGTTTGAACTCTACTTTGACTTCTCTCACATACTTTTGCATTAAAAACGAAGATACCTAATCATGGCATCTACATCCACATTTGTCATAAAAATTTACATTACCACTTCAATACGTTCTGAAGGACGAACACACAATGTCAAAAAATTAAACATATTGTGACGCATGCGCTCTTTTAGTACGAATTTTGTCTTCGTTTCTTACCTAAAAACCAGATTTCTAGTGATAGTGTAAAAATATGTGCTGACGACGATGTCGGCCCTTAAAGTGTTAAAAAATGCACACAGGTAGAGTTGGGGGTTCCGCAGCCCTCTAAGACCATTGATTTTTGGTCAAAACAAAGTATACCTTCTCCTACATGATTTTGGAGAATACTTCCCCTTAGCCCTTTTCGCTTTCGTAAGAGACAGGTTGTTAGCTTCATTTCGCCATCTTTAGCTAAGCAGCAGCTGGGAGGAGACGATCCTATAGTGGCTAGAAGGCTTCAAAATAATTTTTTGTGCATTCAAAAATTAAAGCATTTTGTTTTAAATTTGCATAAGAACCACTCTGTTCGTACATTTAATGATGTAAGTAGATCAAAGCATTAAGTTTTCACAAAATAAATAATTCAAACATCTGCTTTTGACTTATTAGTAGTTGTGTCTCTCCAGATTTTTTCAGTTTTCAATTACTTCAAGCCACGACAGAATCGGTTAGGTTAGGTTCCCCGAAACTTTTTTGGGATTGAGATACAAAGAGTTCAAAATGGGCTATCGGTACGAAATTTAGTGCTTTTAAGTACTTTTATATAATCAACTCGATTAAAGGCACCAAAAAATAGTGATAAACTTTTAACGTTTTCGTGACCTGAAAAATATTAAATAAAAGCCACCTAAGCGGACTGATGGAAGTTGCTGAAGGTGGCATTATATTTGGTGTCCTAAAAGATGACATTCTGTCAAGCAGATGACATTTTTTATCGTTCAGTCATATCATTTATCAAATCATTTTTGCTCATTTTCAGTCAAATCTATCTTTTATCTTCGCGTGCGCCTAACGTTCAAATAAACCGATGTCACTGAATTCCATGGAATGCTTCTGAACACTTCCATTTTAAATGTCATATTATCAAAATTTGTTATGCAGAGCTGGATTATACCAATAAACCCAAACTTGATACATGTGTTTGCAAAAACATATTTTTCAGTGTTGGCTGCTAATACCAACCAATTCTATTCCCCAAAACCAATTTTCCAAATCATTTGACCGGAAATTAGATCGACGGCCTATGCAATAATATGCGGCAACTAATCTATTCTTTAGCAGTTATCATTTGGCAGCAAAACTAGAGAATGTAAATACAAATGTTAACATTTTAAAGTGCAAAATACTATTTTCTCAAAAACATTATTAGTAAATCAAAGGAGCACCTGAGCGAAATAGTGCAATCACTTTCCTTTTTAAAAATCGTGTGTAAAATTTAATCCACCTTTCATTCTATAAAACTTCTTTTTATTTTTGCTTGTCTTTTTTGTAAGGTTTCTTGCAGCAAGCTTACATTAGATGATACAAGTTACACTGGAACGTTTTGCTTACATATATGACTTTCCTTTTTATTTAAGCTGAGTAAATGTTGTATTCGACACGTAGTCTTAACAAACAGATGAGTGCAAGAACATTTCGCAACAAAAAAAACAGTTCTCTGTCAGTGTCAACTATTACCTTAACCAATTGGTGATACAAACTTCACTTGAATTTTCTATGTTTTAAGATACGACCTACCTAATTCAATTTAGTTGAGTAAACGCTGTAATCGACAAGTAGTCTTAAAAAGAGGAGAGCCAGAACATGTCGTGACAAAAATTAAGTGGTTTGGCAACGTAAAATATGATTTCATGATTTCAAGCGATGATAATAACTTCATTTAAATTTTGTACATTCAAAAATATATGACCTTCTATATTTTTGACACGTAGTCTTAACAAAACGATCAAAGCTGAAACATGTCGTGACAAACAACTCATTGGTTTGGCAACGTTAATATCACATACTAACTGAACCTCGAAAAATACATTTAAAAGATATTTCCATTTGAAACAAATTCTTATATAGTAGCTTAAATCCTCTGCTTGTTAATTTTTAATACATTCAAACTATGTGCAAGATTGTTGGCCGCAATTCAGTAGAAGTTGGTTCTACAGACATATTTTGACTATTAAAAAATCAAGAAATATCTTAATCGAGTATCACAACATCCATACAATAAGTTTACATGATTGTGTAACAAAAAGCTTTAAGCTGAGCAGCAGACTTGATAGAAAATGATGAAGCTTTCGGAACGTCACAATAGTTTCCAAAACTGACCTTTTTAGTTATAAAACTCTTGTGGAAATCCTCATTTATTATGTGTGCACCACTAATGCTTAATCAGGAATTGAAATTGTTTCAAGATTGCAGTGTGAATGTTGTAATGAACGACGTCGATGCAAACGTGAGTTAATATTTATTCTAATTAGAATATTAGTCATCTAATTAAACTACTAAAATTGCGTATCCTTAAATATTACCCAAAATTTCAAAAATATGGGTAGTTTGAAAAGAGTGAATTTGGGTAGTTTTTTCATAATGTTGTAGCTTTATACTTTATATTACTAATAATTACAGAATGGCGCTGTTGGAGGATTGTATGAGTTAAATCCACTGAGCTACCAACTACCTCTCATATTGTCTAGATATAAATACAGAAGACATAGAAATGAGAAACGATCAACCTACAATTATATGGAATGTGATGGCAAGCCCGCTTATCACACAAATGGGCAAGGCTTTAAATTTTTTGCACCTCCACATCATAAAAGCTCCTGCTTCGTACAAGTCTACATTAATCCACGCCGGTGCAGAAATTGGGGGCCGACATTTGCAGGCTGGTCGTCAAAACATGCAAAACCAAAGGAACAACTCTTTTCAACTTTGGACACCTTCGTATTGTCATGGCTAGCACCAATATTTGACTATCGGGTTCAAACCTACCGATTCAAAGAAAAACAAATGCTCACTCTTTTTAGAACTGGACTCTACTTTATACATGTAGAATCATCCAGATGGCCCTCGCATTACAAAAATTTAAACTACATAGAAACGCCACTTAGCCTACCGGAAACATTGTGGAAGAATCCAGTTATGTGGGGTGGAAGCGGTTGCGCTCCCACAAAGCTTGTTTTTGGTATACGTTACTCCAGAACATTCAGGTCTTACGTAACTCGCTACACTTTAATAGCTACAGGTTGGGTGCTCACATTCAGTCGCTCATATAATGCAATTCCAAATATGGAGCGATACTACTCAGCGAAAATTCTTAGCAAAACTCAATTAATGGGATTGCGTCAAATAGACAAAGAAGTTTTCATGGTTGATGTAGATGAATACTCTCCGAGATTTCTGTCTCGTAGCCATATCCAGTACTTTTTAGACTGGAATGTAATGGATGATGAATTCGCACTGCAAAAAGTATTTCATGGTTTGATGTTTAAAAATATTACGTACATTAACCGCCGCAGAATTACAACGGAAGCACAACAATTGCACCTTACAATTGGAATCCTTGATGAGGCATTTGCAAGAACAGAACTCACGTACAACACGAAAGCTCATCAGGTTCACTTCATCACCTGCGCACACACAGAAAAGCCTTCATTTTTGTCCCTAATTGGCTACATTTCTGCTTACGATTTGCCAACATGGTTGGTGCTCCTGTCTTTTGGTATTTGGTGCGGTTTCCTGCTCCATTGGGTAGTGATAAGCGCATCAGAATATAAGATGTATACAGACTGGAACCTTGTCGCGTTTGCCTACAGCGTTGTGGTCGGACAGGGAACTCGATTTGTACACATAAATAAATGGATTGGAGGCAGCTGGATGCTTGCAGCTATTATAATATCATTCTTTTACCAAGGCAACAACATCAACCAGCTCACAGCACCGCTTAAACCAAAAAAATTGGAGACCTTTGAGGAATTGATCAACGGCAATTTTAGCATCTATTCACCAGCTGATCCAACAGAAATAATGAAAATCGTCTTTGGAACCTATGATTATTCGCGCATATTTGAGAAACTGGAATATAAACATTTTCTATTTGGGCGGCTGTATTTCTTTAAGCACTGGAATATGTCAAAAGAAGAGGAAACGAAAATGAAATCAATGACGGGGTTGCCAGCAAACTTTCGGGAAGTGCAGTTCATCCAGCAGGATTACTACTACTTAGGGAAAATCTCAAAATGTGGGAAAAAACGTTTATGTGGACACTTGGTCTAAAATACTTAGAATGCAAAGTGCCCTTTACTTTCTTAATGGAATAAGAAACGAAGATCTAACTTTAAGCAGGATACCGTACGATTATATGTACGAGAACTGGCTTGTTGCGAATTCACCCTATCCTGCAGAACTCGTTCTCATTAGAGCAAGGTCTATTTTTCAGTCCGGATTGGTTCAGCTGTGGAAAGAATGGTCGGTAAGGATTAAAACATGGAAGAATCTACTGGAAAATGCTCGCAATTCTACTGCAGACGTTAAAGCTCTGTCTATGAAGGATAATATTGTGGTTGTATTTTATATTCATTTAACCTTTTTGGTAGCCGCAATCATTTCGTTCCTAATTGAAATTCGAAACTGCTTCAAGCCAACGAATATCAAGCTCTACTGTACTGCAACGCATAAACTATTTCAAGCAAAACTACAGCAATTTCATCGCGCGTGTAGTAGTAGCAGCAATTGCTTGTGTAAAATACTAAGGGGTTGTCGTATGAAAAGTCTAAAACCTTTTATTACACGTAAGATTTACTTGAGAACAAATAGCGTTGGCATTCAAACAATTGATTAGACCTTATGTCAGGGTCATGGAAAAACTGTAGTTAGTGTTTCCTGGTAGTCCTGGGATAAGTTTATATCGTAATTAATTCTACAACTTCCCCGTTTGTAATATAATATAAATTCACAGCAAATCGTAATCGATAAACTAAATCTATATAAAATAATAAGCTTAAAAGAAGCCTCGATTGTCATCGCTTTGTATACATTGCAGCCGCCAGTGTTTGCATTATAAGTATGAGGTATTAAGTAGCTGGACTTTCGCAAAAATGAAGATATTTATTCAAAACTTAATGAATTTCCAAAATTGGTTCCTCATATATTTTTCCTGGTGTTTTACGAATTGATCGTCTATATATTTGAATATATTAGAAAAGGACAATTCAAATAAATATTAGCTGCAAATTATATTCTAGTCTGGACACAAAGTTAATTAAGTTTGGAAATGTATATTATACTGTGTTCCTTCTTTACAACACGCAGAGCATTCCTTGTTCATATAACTAACTAATGGATTAGGGGCTGTCCATTTGAAACGTAACGCTAAACTCGGCCATTTTCTGACCCTTCCCCCTTTGTCACGCTTGTATCATGGTGCCGTGGGTCTTAAACTTTGCACGTGTTCTCGTGTCATATTGTATTTTCCTCAAAATGTTCTCCTTGCGTTTTCGCGATTTTGAAGATCGTAGAGATGGAAAATATGCGTTTAATTTCTTTTCTAATTTTTTCAGTTCAAAATGGTTAATTTAACTGCATATATACATATATAAAAACGAATACAGAAAACCTTTTTACGGATTTGCGTATTATTGACACCGGAAAGGGACCTTATAATTCAACTTTTATTTTGCTTTGGTTTAGCTGTTTTTTAACAATATGTACACAATAATATATATAATCTGTATATAAGGAAATGAATCATTTACTAAATCATCAATGTGAGACCAGCGTTATCTTTGATTTCATTTCCGGTTGATAATACCTTCGGACTTGTTCGGCCTAACCTTATTAATTATAGTCTGTCAGTTTAATTTCTTGTGACCACTAATTCCACTTTAGATTCATGGAATAAACGCCCAGCTTCACTAATTAAAAAAGGCTAAAACGTTGAGTCAACATTCTAGAGATTGATAGCAGAAGATAATTTGCCACTGAACTAAAGTTCTACGTATGTATATCAGCTTTCGCAGATTTTTTATTAAAAAAACATCCAAAACCACAAACTGAAGGTCGTAGTAAAATTTATTTATTCGTGATTTAAAGATTTGATTTCAGTTTGCTTTTCTCCAAAATGCATACCAAATTTATTACATGCAAAACCCAATAGGGCATAATAAAAACAAGTTGTTTTGGGAATTAATTTCAAAAAAATCTTGACGGTAGCATGATATACTGGCAAAAGGTGAATTAGTTAATTAAAAGTAAAACGACTGAATAAATTATTGCTTGGTACGGCATTCTAAAAATTTTCAGGTAAGCCCACAGCTGGATATACTTTGGTTAAATTATTACTTGGCATGGCAATCGTTCGGTTAAACCCACATCTAGAGACGCTTTAATTAATTGTTTTTTGTCATGGCAAGCTTTACCTATAACTCAGAGCGACACAAAATTTGCTTTAACATGTCTTAAATGTTCCTCCAATAGGGTGCGTCTATGTCAACCGTCACGCAGTAGAGACAAGAAAAACATAAATAAGGGTATCCAAATTTATATAAAGACTGCCACTGATACATACTGAGCGGTTGAAATGAACTTCTACAGTTTTCGAACATTTACGTCATAGTTGGTTCCCGGGAAACAATCCTGACATGGAAACGGTACTGCATTATTACGCATTACATTTGATATGTATGTCTCCCTACTTAGAACATAAGTTTGCTGTGTGTAAAAGCCGTCAGAATAAATTATTCAAAAGCAACGTTTGGCCATGGAATATTATAAAAGTGTAGAATGTCGGTTGCTCTTGCCCGTTCTACCTACAGTTTTTAGCAAGTAGATTCCTTTTGGTTTTGTATATGTAACCTAGTTTTTAGTCTTGGCTTGGACATTAAGACAAGCACTATTTGTTTCGGTTTTCAACACTTAACTTCAGACACTATATCAGAATTTCAAACACTCAACAACTTATAGGCAAACCGTATTACATGCTTTGATTCCCAGATTACTAAACAGTGACCAGACTAGAAGTTCAAAATTAGGCAAGAATATAGAGACAACTGACTAGGTCTCTGGAAATGCTATAGCACTAACCCATGTCTCCATATTTCAAACTTTAACTGAGAACTATAAAACGTTCTAGCATACTTTCTACTTCAAAGTACGAGAAACGCTGAAGAACGTTGAAGATATCAGCCATGAAATTTACGACAAGCGAAATGTTTCGAATATTTGACAGCCACCAGACACGATATTTAATCTTCATATTATTAGATATTACTTCCAAGGCTTACGCTGAAAAAATTGAGAGCGCTGTAGTGGGACCCTTTAGTAAACTCTTTAAAGCAAGCAGGGATTTCAACAAGCTTAAGCCTGAAAAGATAGCACATTACAAAACCATATATGAACCTAGTACTCCAAGCTACAAATTTGTTCCTGTGGGCAATTTGAATGAGTACCTCTCCCCATTCTCACGCTGCTTTGTTCACATAACAAATTTCCAAAACGTGGATATCCTCCAACCTTCATTTCCAATGCTAATACGGCACCATATTCCAGCCCTACTTCGAATGGACAATCGTCGAAATACCGAGTGGTTGAGCTGGATTCCGAAGAATCTAAATGTAACTGGAATGGAAAAGTCTTCAAATTACTGTCCGTTTTCGAAGCTGGTGAATAATTTAGGCGGAATTTGCATGAACTTTCAACCTAGTCTTTATTACATGAAATCTAAACCCTGGAGTTGTGAAATAACTGTGGCCTTTATCCACCACTTCATATTTATATGAACATTGGCCTTCTAGGTTGGGTATTTACTCGGATCTTCAGTTTCCTCATATATGGAACAGGACCGGAAACGAGCCCGACCCTTTTGAAATGTTTTTTAAAGTAAGGAACGAACCAGTTACTGTTCAAACAAATGTATTTCACCTTTGGATCATGGATAATCAACACGAAAATCAGTGGAACGTTTCTCATTTTTTTAAATGGAGAAAATTGCTATATAAGTTCGGCTCCCAAAACTTTAAGCATCTTTCCCACGATACATTTTTCTTTATGGAGACCTCAAGAAAGAGTAATGGTATCCGTGAGCTCACGTCCATTAAAAACATTAAAATACCTCAACTCTGTCAAAGTACACCTGTCAGACAAGTGTACGGCAAGTTCAAACAATGCAAAATAACAATGTTGCCATCCAACGTTAATGTGAGCGTGTGGAACGAAGGTAATCTAGATCAAATACATTCCGAGTTAAATAACCATTGGCAAAACTTCTGGACTTTTGACCATGATATGCGACAAATGGTTTTTATTGAAATGAATTTTATAAAACATTTTGAACTCTGTGAAAATTACATCGAGCACAGAGGAGAGTGGGCAAATATGCCTTTCGGTAAGATGCAAGACAAAGTCGTTCACGCACTGATACATGTGTGGATCTCTATTATTGGAAACTACACTTACAAAGTTAAGCGACGGGATGTGGCTGGAGTTTGCTCAAATGGAAAGTTGGCTCAGGTCCAAAATGTCGAAAAGAATCCGACTCATTCTCATTTGTATATTACTAATGAGTTCGGCGTGAAAGATGATGGACTCATTTTTACTATTCCAGACACTATAAATTCACTGAGATTTGTAAGCTGTGGTCGACCACCAGAAGCTGGTTTAGCTTTTGTGGAACTTGTGCAAATATTTGATATGTGGATTTGGCTGTGGCTTTTCCTTTTGCTAATTGCAATGCCTTTTTTTTAGAGTTAAAAAAACTGAAAATATTACATACTGATTCATACTGGAGGCTAGTAATAAGATATTCGATTATGTGCGCAACAAAATTGTTCCCACTAATAATGAGTTTATTGGAACAAGGACACGAGTTTATCTCGTCGTCAAACACTGAATGGTCTATAGTTGCTCGAGGAGCATTTATTGCCGCAGCTCTCGTCTTAAGCAATGCGTACAAGGGACAAAATGTGTTTAATTTAGTGTCAAACAGGGCGCCTATTCCGTATCATTCCTTCTCGCAACTGGTTCAGGACAACTTTAGCATCTATACAGAAGCGTTTGAGCCTAACTTAGATAATATTGTAATACTTGTAAATGGAAAGGTTACCAACATTACAAAAAATCGAGATTCTGTTCGTTTTAATACGAAGCACCCCATAATAAGCGTACATGCTTATTCTGGCCCATACTGGATTCTTTATGGAATTAAACAGATGAAATCTGAAGATTTAATTGGACTTGGATTTACGGACGATGTATTAAACCGACTTGAAATGGTAGTCAACCACAGTGAAATTTTACCCACAACTCTGGATACTTTTAAAGAAGTATCGAAGGAAATTTTCCCAAATTCAAAAAATGTCTCAAAGATGCTTGTTGAAACGGACCCCCTTATCAAATACGAAAGTTTGAACATTGAAACTAGTAATGGCTTGTTCAACAAATGGCAAAGAATACATGGTTTTAATGTTATTAAGCAATGCAACAAAATCGCTCTAGTTGCACCGAGTTACTGGAGCAGCAGCCATAATTTGATAAAAGAGGTAGGAAGAAACGGAGATGTTTACGTTGGCAAGGAAATTCTATACGAAAGGAAGTTTTTAGTCAAACTTTCAAACTTTTTTAAATTGAGCACAATGAAACGAATAAAGTCCATGTCAGTTTCTGGTATTTGGGAATTTTGGCTACAACTGTTTCAAAAGGACAAAGACTATTTGGAAGATCAACAAACACCAACCCTCAAGAAGCCAACTTTGTCTGGAAATATATTTTTATTTTACTCTCAGGCGGCCTCTGCGTTTCAAGTTTGTCTTTTTTAATCGAAATGAAAACAATTATGTATCACTGCTTTAAGGCTATACCTGTACTCTTGTACGCTTGTACAGTTGGGTGGACAAAGACGGGTGAAGTCATTATGGCTTGTTTTGTAAAATCGAAATCTCTTATCTGTAACTGTTGCAGTATAATATGGCTAGTGTCACAGTTGTATTAGGGTAGAGCTGCGAAAATTGTTAGAAAGTTAGGATTGGTACAGCATGCTTTGAGTATGTCCTGCCTCACCGATAATTGAAAAGGTTATGCAAGAATTTCTTATTTATTCACTTGCGAAACAAGTTCATAGTCTCTTGAGTTCACTGCTTCTTTTTGACAAATATAACTTACTGTGAATATTGTGAGTGTGAGATATATTTCGCAAAGTAACAGGTTTTAATTTAAAACAAAACGACATTTAAATACTGAACGTAGCAACTTAGCTGCTAACAATGCTGTTCGAACGATTGTACTTTTGATAAAATGAGATGTTAGGAAATGGGAGCTCTACTGTATGTATGTAAAATATTCAAATCATAGATTAATAGTAAGTGGTATGCATTTCGTGTAGTGGGCACATCAGCTCCAAATACGTACACCCAGCGTTCGGGGATTATCCTATAATGCGTTGCATCAAGCAGGAAAGTCTCCACCTGTCGAGTAGACTTGTGTAGAGGAAGCGGGCCAGGATGCTCAGCTTTATTTCGTTGACATGCACGTGTAATAATCATGCCATGCACGAGAAATTCCAGCTAAGCCCATATTTTAATTAATTTTTCCGATTGAAATTTCCGAGCCCATCTAACAAAAGTCTTAGTGTACATAATGTCCAATATTGGATCACTTTGTGACAACAACCAAAATAGACGAAAAATAAATTTTATTGTAAGAATTTTGCTTTTCAATTTTTAAGAGCGGTTTCCGATGTAAAATATGCTGATGGTTATAACGCATTTGTTTAGAATGCTTAGAAACTTCGTCAGTTTGCAGTAGCCTTACTGTTAATGCACAAGAGTAGTAACATAAAGGAGGCCCAGCTCGACTTAATATAACTTTGATCGTTATTTTAACAGAGTTATATAACTATAGTGTAGCCGGTTAATCTTGCGGTCATATAAGGACCCACTTATATATCCTTATGTCACCTTATATACCCCTTATATAACCTTATATAAATATATATCCTACACGTGTCCTTCCAACGGCAGATTCACTGCATGTACTGCTTACCGATGATTTAGCTTAGAATAAAATATTTTTGTTTTGACTAATTCATGATTGGCTCGCATTTTTGAAAACGTATTGCTTATATTGCTTAAATTGCATAAAAACTATGAGTGTTAGAATCTGACATGTTATCGTCCAATTTCTTCCTCATACGAACGCTATTTCACTTTGCCACAAACGAGAAGCATTTAATGATTTTTTATGCGGCTTTCATACACCATTACGTTATAAAAGTGTGGAACGCATTGTAATAGTTTCCAAAGTCAAAGTTACTGATTTTGTTGTCAAAATACATGTATGCAGTGCAGCGTTACTAAATGGCTTCAACCTTACTGATAGGTAATCGTCCACAAAGTGCACTTCCTTTGAATGAGGAAGTCAAAAGTTATAAAAGATCAATCAGAATAAATTTTTCATTTTACTTGGATGGGTTTGGTCAACTGGTCCTTTGTCTTTGTTGTAAGTCCAATTTATGCAGTCAAACTAGCTACCCAAGAACTGCACAATCAGTAAAAACATGATCTTAATTCAGATACTTGACAAGTACGGTATCAAAAGCGTAGTAATCCGTAGTCATAAAACTATTTTTGACAGGCTAAGACACAAGTCATTTCGTTAAAAATTCATTTTATAGATGATCTAAACTAGCCACTAACTTATGATAGAACTATTGCGCATATTACGCACTATATATCATACTACGCATGCAGCAATATTACACGTTACGAACTCCATTTTTTCAAACAGATCGTTCACTAATAGTTTTGATGGAATGCTTGAACTAAATTACATTGATTATTTTTTTGCAGATGCGCGTATACGGTGTAGACGTATCGTGTCTGACCGCAGAAGAAATAATACAATGCTCCTTCATCCCGACCCGAGTGACGAATCTATAGCCAAACGGGCCGGACGACGACAGCGTGCATGGGCTGCCATTTCAGAGTCTTGAGAATACACACAAAAATGTGCTCAAAACGGTGGCGGAAGTTAGCAGTCCAGGCGCGGCAAGAAAAATATTGCAAGGCTTCGCAACAAAATTAGATACAAGCTTAGACCCATTTAATGGATGGGTGTGCTTCATCTTTACATCAATTAATGATGTTACTGATTTAATGGCCAATAAACATTTATATTTTGACTAAATATCAATTTGATTAATACACAATGACGCACATTCAAAATTTCATTCATTTCATGCAGTAAATTCGAATTTTGTTTACTGGTGGCATATACTACATGCAGTTTTTTGAGATTTTGATGCCCACAATACTGTTAAAATAACCTTTCCTTTTTTTAGAGTAAAAAAACTGAAAATATAACATACTGATTCATACTGGATTATTTATAATGAAGACACACTTTGGTGATAAAATAGAATTCTTACCTGGTAATTTCTTTCATTCACAAAAATTATCTTCAAACCAGATTTATTAACCATGAAAACACACGTTGGTGATAAATAGAATTCTTACCTTGTATTATTCACCTTCAAGCTCCAGTTTGAGATGATATTAAGTTTCAGAATTGGAATAAGCTGATGTTTTAATGAACTCAGTTTAGATGCTGGAACTCGTCCGGTTCTCCGTTGCATGGTGTGTGTGAATGAAGTATGTAAGCGTACACCATAAACATTGTAAAAAAGACGCAACGGACATTGTTAAGCCGTACTTCCAAGTGGACAAGCCATAAGGCACTCTGTCCATTTACCTCTCATGGAGCCTAGAGAGGCTTTTATCATATATATATCATGCACAATCCACTTTTCTTGGATCTGTACATGTATACACAAGCCGATTATATATATGATAAAAGCCCTCTCTAGGCTCTCATGAGAGGTAAATGGACAGAGTGCCTTATGGCTTGTCCACTTGGAAGTACGGCTTAACAATGTCCGTTGGCGTCTTTTTTTACAATGTTTATGGTGTACGCTTACATACTTCATTCACACACACCATGCAACGGAGAACCGGACGGAGTTCCGCATCTAAACTGAGTTCATTAAAACATCAGCTTATTCCAATTCTGAAACTTAATATCATCTCAAACTGGAGCTTGAAGGTGAATAATACAAGGTAAGAATTCTATTTTATCACCAACGTGTGTTTTCATGGTTAATAAATCTGGTTTGAAGATAATTTTTGTGAATGAAAGAAATTACCAGGTAAGAATTCTATTTTATCACCAAAGTGTGTCTTCATTATAAATAATCCAGTATGAATCAGTATGTTATATTTTCAGTTTTTTACTCTAAAAAAGGAAAGGTTATTTTAACAGTATTTGTGGGCACAAAATCTCAAAAAACTGCATGTAGTATATGCCCACCAGTAAACAAAATTCGAAATTTACTGCATGAAATGAATGAAATTTTGAATGTGCGTCATTGTGTATTAATCAAATTGATATTTAGTCAAAATATAAATGTTTATTGCCATTAAATCAGTAACATCATTAATTGATGTAAAGATGAAGCACACCCATCCATTAAATGGGTCTAAGCTTGTATCTAATTTTGTTGCGAAGCCTTGCAATATTTTTCTTGCCCGCCTGGACTGCTAACTTCCGCCACCGTTTGAGCACATTTTCTGTGTATTCTCAAGACTCTGAAATGGCAGCCCATGCACGCTGTCGTCGTCCGGCCCGTTTGGCTATAGATTCGTCACTCGGGTCGGGATGAAGGAGCATTGTATTATTTCTTCTGCGGTCAGACACGATACGTCTACACCGTATACGCGCATCTGCCAAAAAAATAATCAATGTAATTTAGTTCAAGGTCATTCCATCAAAACTATTAGTGAACGATCTGTTTGAAAAAATGGAGTTCGTAACGTGTAATATTGCTGCATGCGTAGTATGATATATAGTGCGTAATATGCGCAATAGTTCTATCATAAGTTAGTGGCTAGTTTAGATCATCTATAAAATGAATTTTTAACGAAATGACTTGTGTCTTAGCCTGTCAAAAAATAGTTTTATGACTACGGATTACTACGCCTTTTGATACCGTACTTGTCAAGTATCTGAATTAAGATCATGTTTTTACTGATTGTTGCAGTTCTTGGGTAGCTAGTTTGACTGCATAAATTGGACTTACAACAAAGACAAAGGACCAGTTGACCAAACCCATCCAAGTAAAATGAAAAATTTATTCTGATTGATCTTTTATAACTTTTGACTTCCTCATTCAAAGGAAGTGCACTTTGTGGACGAATTACCTATCAGTAAGGTTGAAGCCATTTAGTAACGCTGCACTGCATACATGTATTTTGACAACAAAATCAGTAACTTTGACTTTGGAAACTATTACAATGCGTTCCACACTTTTATAAACGTAATGGTGTATGAAAGCCGCATAAAAAATCATTAAATGCTTCTCGTTTGTGGCAAAGTGAAATAGCGTTCGTATGAGGAAGAAATTGGACGATAACATGTCAGATTCTAACACTCATAGTTTTTATGCAATTTAAGCAATATAAGCAATACGTTTTCAAAAATGCGAGCCAATCATGAATTAGTCAAAACAAAAATATTTTATTCTAAGCTAAATCATCGGTAAGCAGTACATGCAGTGAATCTGCCGTTGGAAGGACACGTGTAGGATATATATTTATATAAGGTTATATAAGGGGTATATAAGTGACATAAGGATATATAAGTG
This sequence comes from Orchesella cincta, assembly GCA_001718145.1. Taxonomy (NCBI): domain Eukaryota; kingdom Metazoa; phylum Arthropoda; class Collembola; order Entomobryomorpha; family Orchesellidae; genus Orchesella; species Orchesella cincta. The sequence goes on along the minus strand of LJIJ01003379.1, from coordinate 1,938 downwards.
GGTCCTTATATGACCGCAAGATTAACCGGCTACACTATAGTTATATAACTCTGTTAAATAACGATCAAAGTTATATTAAGTCGAGCTGGGCCTCCTTTATGTTACTACTCTTGTGCATTAACAGTAAGGCTACTGCAAACTGACGAAGTTTCTAAGCATTCTAAACAAATGCGTTATAACCATCAGCATATTTTACATCGGAAACCGCTCTTAAAAATTGAAAAGCAAAATTCTTACAATAAAATTTATTTTTCGTCTATTTTGGTTGTTGTCACAAAGTGATCCAATATTGGACATTATGTACCACTAAGACTTTTGTTAGATGGGCTCGGAAATTTCAATCGGAAAAATTAATTAAAATATGGGCTTAGCTGGAATTTTCTCGTGCATGGCATGATTATTACACGTGCATGTCAACGAAATAAAGCTGAGCATCCTGGCCCCGCTTCCTCTACACAAGTCTACTCGACAGGTGGAGACTTTCCTGCTTGATGCCAACGCATTATAGGATAATCCCGAACGCTGGGTGTACGTATTTGGAGCTGATGTGCCCACTACACGAAATGCATACCACTTACTATTAATCTATGATTTGAATATTTTACATACATACAGTAGAGCTCCCATTTCCTAACATCTCATTTTATCAAAAGTACAATCGTTCGAACAGCATTGTTAGCAGCTAAGTTGCTACGTTCAGTATTTAAATGTCGTTTTGTTTTTAAATTAAAACCTGTTACTTTGCGAAATATATCTCACACTCACAATATTCACAGTAAGTTATATTTGTCAAAAAGAAGCAGTGAACTCAAGAGACTATGAACTTGTTTCGCAAGTGAATAAATAAGAAATTCTTGCATAACCTTTTCAATTATCGGTGAGGCAGACATACTCAAAGCATGCTGTACCAATCTTATACTTTCTAAACAATTTTCGCAGCTCCACCCTAATACAACTGTGACACTAGCCCATATTATACTGCAACAGTTACAGATAAGAGATTTCGATTTTACAAAACAAGCCATAATGACTTCACCCGTCTTTGTCCACCCAACTGAGTACAAGCGTACAAGAGTACAGGTATAGCCTTAAGCAGTGATACATAATTGTTTTCATTTCGATTAAAAAAGACAAACTTGAAACGCAGAGGCCACCTGAAAGTAAAAAAAATATATTTCCAGACAAAGTTGGCTTCTTGAGGGTTGGTGTTTGTTGATCTTCCAAATAGTCTTTGTCCTTTTGAAACAGTTGTAGCCAAAATTCCAAAATACCAGAAACTGACATGGACTTTATTCGTTTCATTGTGCTCAATTTAAAAAAGTTTGAAAGTTTGACTAAAAACTTCCTTTCGTATAGAATTTCCTTGCCAACGTAAACATCTCCGTTTCTTCCTACCTCTTTTATCAAATTTATGGCCAGCTGCTTAGTCCAATAACTCGGTGCAACTAGAGCGATTTTGTGGCATTGCTTAATAACATTAAAACCATGTATTTTTTGCCATTTGTTGAACAAGCCATTACTAGTTTCCACGTTCAAACTTTCGTAAAGGATAAAGGGCATCCGTTATAACAACATCTTAGGATTTGGAACAATTCCTTTGATACTTCTTTAAAAGTATCTAGAGTTTGTGGTAAAATTTCACTTGGTTGACTACCATTTCATGTATGTTTAATACATCATCCGTAAATCCAGGTCCAATTATACCTTCAGAATTCATGCCATTAATTTCAAAAGAAAGCAAGTATGGGCCAGAATAAGCGTGTACGTTTATATTAAGGGTGCTTTGTATGAAAATGAGCAGACTTCCGATTTCTGTAATGTTGTAACCTTTCCATTTACAAGTATTACAATATTATCTAAGTTAGGCTCAAACGCTTCTGTATAGATGCTAAAGTTGTCCTGAACAGTTGCGAGAAGGAGATGATACGCGATAGGCGC
>LJIJ01003378.1:0-19406 GCA_001718145.1 Orchesella cincta | reverse complement strand
TATATACAAATTTTAAATGTTAAATGCTTAAATGCATAAACCAAAGCTGTCTGTGCTATTTCTCTTTATCAGAAATGTTTCTGTTGCCATAATTCATCCAAATTAATGGTATTTGAGTAATCAGAATTACTATTAGAGTATAAAACAAGGACTGTGAAAAATAACGTGCATTGAACTGTTAATATTTTACGTGTGTAAGAGATTCTTATTGACTTCTGTTAAGATAAGATGATTGTTTTCATTGTTTAGACAATGTTACTTATGTTAACAAAATTAGTGTGCAAATAATATACAGTCAGTGTTACGAATTCTTGTTTTGAATCAGATGATGCAGTTGTACGAGTATTTGATATGTATAGTAACTGATACATAACAATCTGAGTTAGGTATATTATCATGCGTTATATATAAATCCGATTTTCTCCATTTTTATCCGGATTAATCCATTTTGTACCATTATCCATGGATATTTTATTTTCTCCACGGATAATTACAACCTCTGAACAAATCGATTGCATGAAAATATCTGGAAGTGCAGAATTTGAAAAATTTGGTTTAATAAAACATACATGGGACATCCCCATTTGTCGCACTTGGTATCTTCTGCTAAATTCCTCAAAACTTAAATACTCATAAGATCAAAATGTACGGCCAGTGCGACCCCATACTTCACACACGTTATTTTAGGCATAAAAGTATTATGTGTAATGTGCAATTTCATCAAAATCGGAGCTTAAGCAAACCTCGATGGTTCCTCGTTAGTAGATAAAGTCAAAAATATCTACTTATCAGATGTATGAAGTTATGTAAAAAAAAATCCGTTTATAGAGCAGGCGTCTTGTGCCAACCTTGATTAGCGGATTGTCAAGACGGGAAATTTTATAAAATATCTTGGTTAGTAAAATATTTTTGACTTTACTCTATGCTTTAACTTTCGTTTAATATTTTAAAATTCCCTTGCAACAGCTGAAAATGACGTCAAGTTGAAGATTAAGTAAATACCCCTTACAAGGATGTTTGTTGAGATAATGGAAAATAGCGTCATTCGCTAAATTTGGTTCACGATTACATCTTTGTATTCTTTGACATTCTTGTAGTAACAAAGATACAACAGATGGGATCAAAGCAAAAAACAGACTCCAAACTGCAGACGAATATTTCTAATCGGTTTGTTCAACCAAATCGTCCGATTGTGTATAAAATACTATTCTTTGTCCGCACATTATTCTGCAGTAATTTACAATAGAATTAAAGAGCACCACGGCTGTAAATTGACTACGTAGGGCCGCCATTCATTTGCAGACCTAGTTTATTTTTCTCATCTTTTGCAATACACCAAGCTCCATCAAGCTAGGCGAGATGCCTTTTCATAGTAATGCAGAAAAGTATTTTTAGGGAATAGAAACGTTCAATTGACACTTAAAGTTGCTAACAAATGGTTCAAAACATTCCACAGACGGAAATGGCAGGGTTTTTAAAAATTTATGTACATCTAAAGCTACCCTATTGTATTTTTCTTAATTTTAGAGAAATTCTAGATGTTTAACCCATTAAGGAATAATTTCAAAACAAAACACACTCAAGCACATAAAGGACATGGTGAGATACAGAATCCAAACTGCAAACAAAGAATCTGCACTGGTTTGGGCACGATACTGTTAGTGCTGAAATTTGCTATAATATGCGCCTGCTGCTGAACAGCAAGTGTAAAATTTATGAAATTTCCAGTGTCACATTACAAACGCTTTGTATTGTTCTTAAAGCAGCAATTTCTCTGTACTGTTGGTTTCCTGTCGTAATTTTGCAAAATGGCCACTCCATATCAAACCTTGCTAAATCAGCTCATAAAATACTGAAAAGCATTTATTGTATTTTGATGAAATTCCATAATATTGTAAATGAAAAGAATTCCGTTATTATCGGTACATTTGTCGATTTCCAAGAACAAAATGACAGACTTGAAAACCTGAATTGGTTTTGAAAATATAATGCAAATTCCTGGAAACGTTTTTTGTGTGTTGATTTGCGATAGAGCTCGCAAGAAAACTCTACAGAGTAAGCAAAGTTCTCAGAAGAAAGATTAGAGTTTCCACGGCACCGTATAAAAATCACACTTGCAGAACTTGAACTCGCTTGGTTAGAAATGGTGAGACCCGAAGCCTCAGATTGAACTGTTAATCCAAAGTCGGACGCTGAGTATTGCGTATAAACTTGACCAATCATTAACCAAAATACGACCGAAGTAATGTTGTAAATTCTTGCAAAGATACTGGGAACTCGTTTGTAAAAGGAAGTTTAGTGAGAAATGTGTAACATTGAAGAAGTGTAAACATTTCGGAACAAAATGCAAAAAGGAGGTTAAAGAGAAAGGAGCACATACAATCTAGATTTTTGTATGTTTCCAATGTGAAAATTTTGTTCAAATGCTGCTGAAAATACGAAAAACGTTGCATATTTTATCCCCAGTTGTTGGCAAATAAAAGCTACGCAGAGAAAGGTGGCGAAATTCAACATCCAACCGTAATATGGAACGGGTTTAACAGCGATGTCAATATCTAATTCTCTTTTTGGACAAAGATTTGAAAAAACATACTTGAAGTTTACAAATTGAATTCCAAATGGCACAAGCAGCTACACAGCTCTCTTTGATTGGAGACGCACGAAAAGTACATTTGTAATTTGGTCCTTCTGGCGCATTAATAACAAATTGAGTTTGAACAGTTATGCGCTGAAACAGGATCTTCTAATGCAGGAAATGTTTCGTATACACTCGGTGCTTACTTTTTCCCGCTAATCCACTCAGTGTTTTGTTTGGTTCTGGCAAAATCGCAATTTTCCTCAGTGTGCTTATCAATGCCAAGATTCACACTCCAGTAAAAGTTATTTTGTCCCATTTATCTAAAATAATCCCAAAATAGTGTCGTTAAAGCTGAGTTTAATAGCATTGCTGCACACACTATCCTTTGGATGTCATCCCGCATTTCAATTGGGCTATAGCGACGCATTGAATTCGTATCAAAATTTTCGCCACATATTGTGCACAATAGGTGATATTAGACGTATCGAATCATACTAATTTCACTTATGTCAGCACGCCCATTTCAAGTTAAATATACATTTTTTGGCAGCTCAGTCCAATAAGAATAAATGTGGGCACAGGTGGTCTGTGTATAATAGCCTTCATTTCTGGAGAAACCTTGAGCCTTAGGTATCGTTAAGGCATTTCTTTTCATAGAATAGTCTCTTTCAACTAATAGTCTCTACCTCGAAGGACAAGCAAACATGGTTCTGAAAATCGGAGTAACAATGTTTTGGAAATTCCGGTTTGATTCCGTTTCCGATCTCCTGAAATTGGGTTCCTGTATCGAGCTTTGTGTAATAATGCATCAGGAAATCGAACTGGTCGAGCCAATGCATGAGTAGATTTTTGTAAAGCGGTGATGGTTCTCTGTTATCAGGCTGAATTTTGCCAAACAAAAATTGGACATTGTGATTGTCCTTCCGGTAGAGACTATTAGTTGAAAGAGACTATCTATGAAAAGAATGCCTTCTCTAACGAATACCTAAGGTTAAGGTTTCTCCCAGAAATGAAGGCTATTATACAGACACCTGTGCCCACATTAATTCTTATTGGTACTGGAGCTGCCAAAAAAATGTATATTTAACTGAAATGGGCGTGCTGACATAAGTGAAATTATTAGTGATCGATACATCCTTCAATAATATCCACCTATTGTGCACAATATGTGGCGAAAATTTTGATACGAATTCAATGCGTCGCTATAGCCCAATTGAAATGCGGGATGACATCCAAAAGGATAGTGTTGCAGCAAATGCTATTAAACTCAGCTTTAACGACACTATTTTGGATATTTTAGATAAATGGGACAAAATAAACTTTTACTGGAGTGTGAATCTTGGCATTGATAAGCACACTGAGGAAAATTGCGATTTTGCCAGAACCAAACAAAACACTGAGTGGATTAGCGGGAAAAAGTAAGCACCGAGTGTATACGAAACATTTTCCTGCATTGAGAAGATCCTGTTTCAGCGGCATAACTGTTCAAACTCAATTTGTTATAATGCGCTAGAAGGACAAATTACAAAATGTACTTTTCGTGCGTCTCCAATCAAGAGAGCTGTGTAGCTGCTGTGCCATTTGGAATTCAATTTGTAAACTTCAAGTATGTTTTTTCAAATCTTGTCCAAAAAGAGAATTAGATATGACATCGCTGTTAAAACCGATTCCATATTACGGTTGGATGTTGAATTTCGCCACCTTTCTCTGCGTAGCTTTCATTTGCCAACAACTGGGATAAAATATGCAACGTTTCGTATTTTCAGCAGCATTTGAACAAAATTTTCACATTGGAAACATACAAAAATCTAGATGTAATGTGCTCCTTTCTCTTTACCTCCTGTTTTGCATTTTGTTCCGAAATGTTTACACCTTCTTCAAATGTACACATTTCTCACTAAACTTTCCTTTACAACGAGTTCCCAGTTCTTTTGCAAGAAATTTACAACATTACTTCGGTCGATATTTTGGTTAATGATTGGTCAAGTTACTACGCAATCTCAGCGTCCGACTTTGGATTAACAGTTCAATCTGAGGCTTCGGGTCTCCACCCATTTCTAACCAAGCGAAGTTCAAGTTCTGCCAAGTGTGTTTTTATAGGTGCCCGTGGAACTCTAATCTTTCTTCTGAGAACTTTGCTTTACTCTGTAGAGTTTTCTTGCCGAGCTCTATCGCAAATCAACACACAAAAAACGTTTCAGGAATTTGCATTAATTTTCAAAACCAATCAGGTTTTCAAGTCTGTCATTTCTGTTCTTGGAAATCGACAAATGTACCGAAATAACGAGAATTCTTTTCATTTACAATATTATGGATTTGCATCAAAATACAAAAATGCTTTTCAGTATTATTATGAGCGTGATTTAGCAAGGTTTGATATGAGTGGCATTTTGCAAAAATTACGACAGGAAAACCAACAGTACAGAGAAATTGCTGCTTTAAGGAACAACTACAAAGCGTTGTATGGTGACACTGGAAATTTCATAAATTTTTACACTGCTGTTCAGCAGCAGGCGCATATTATAGCAAATTTCAGCACCTAACAGTATGCGTGCGGCAACCAGTGGCAGATTCATTGTTTGCAGTTGGATCTGGTATCTCAGCCAATGTCCTTTTATGTGCTTGAGTGGTTTTGTTTTTGAATTAATTCCTTAATGGGTTAAACATCTAGAATTTCTCTAAAATTAAGAAAAATACATAGGGTAGCTATTAGATGTACATAAATTTTTAAAAGAACCGCCCTGCCATTTCCGTCTGTTGGAAATGTTTGAACCATTGAGCAACTTTAAGTGTCAATTGAACGTTTCTATTCCCTAAAAATACTTTTCTGCATTACTATGATAAGCATCTCCGCCTAAGCTTGAATGGAGCTGGTGTATTGCAAAAGATAGAAAATAAACGTAGGTCTGGAAATGAATGGCGGCCCTACGTAGTCAATTTAACAGCCGTGTGCTCTTTAATTCTATTGTAAATTTACTGCAGAAATAATGTGCGGACAAGAATAGTATTTTATACACATCGGACGATTTGTTGAACAAACCGATTAGAAATATTCGTCTGCAGTTTGGAGTCTGTTTTTTGCTTTGATCCCATCTGTTTGTATCTTGTTACTACAAGAATGTCAAAAGAATACAAAGATGTAATCGTGAACCAAATTTAGCGAATGACGCTATTTCCATATTCTCAACAAACATCCTTGTAAGGGGTATTTACTTAATCTTCAACTGACGTCATTTTCAGCTGTTGCAAGGGAATTTTAAAAATATTAAACGAAAGTTAAAAGCATAGAGTAAAGTCAAAAATATTTTACTAACCAAGATATTTATAAAATTTCCCGTCTTGAACAATCCGCTAATCAAGGTCTGGCACAAGACGCCCTGCTATAAAACGGATTTTTTTTTACATAACTTCATACATCTTGATAAGTAAGATATTTTTGACTTTATCCTACTAACGAGGAACCATCGAGGTTTGCTAAGCTCCGATTTTGATGAAATTTTGCACATACAATACTTTTATGCTAAAAAATAACGTGTGTGAAGTATGGGGTCGCACTGGCCGTACATTTTGATCTTATGATATTTTAATTTTGAGGAATAGCAAGAAGCATACCAAGTGCGACAATGGGGATGTCCCATGTATGCTTTTTATAAACCAATTTTCAAATTTCTGCACTTCCAGATATTTTCATGCAATGCCGATTTGTTCAGAGGTTGTAATTATCCGTGGAGAAATAAAATTATCCATGGATAATGGTAAAAAATGGATTAATCCGGATAAAAATGGAGAAAATCGGATTTATATAACGCATGGATAATATACCTAACTCAGATTGTTATGTATCAGTTACTATACATATCAATACTACTATACTGCATCTGAATCTGATTCAAACAAAGAATTCGTTAACACTGACTGTATATTATTTGCACACTAATTTGTTAACATAAGTAACATTGTCTAAACAATGAAAACAATCATCTTATCTTAACAGAAGTCAATAAGAATCTCTTACACACGTAAAATATTAACAGTTCAATGCACGTTATTTTTCACAGTCCTTGTTTTATACTCTAATAGTAATTCTGATTACTCAAATACCATTAATTTGGATGAATTATGGCAACAGAAACATTTCTGATAAAGAGAAATAGCACAGACAGCTTGGTTTATGCATTTACGTGCATTTAACATTAAAATTGTATATAAATTTGTTTTTCTCTCATTAAATCCACATGAAGTGAGGTGGATAGGAGACGTTTTTTATAAAAACCGTTTTTATCCATCCACATTAAAATCCACCTGCAATCTCTGCAAAATGAATCCCAAAATTATCATCGTTTTGCCATCACCAATCGCTGTCGTCCAAGGGAGACCAGGAGTCCCAGAACTCGAAATTGCGACTCTGGCACCACCAGAGTTAATGGAGATTGTTCCTCCATCCCCATTGCTCTTGGACACGATGACCGTTTGTTTAAGGGACAATACCCCAGATGCCTGCAAAGCATGCCGAGCAAGACAAGAAAAATGACGCAGCCCATCTGTCCGTGCTCCAAAACTATGTTGATGGATTGGAACAAGATCGGAAGTAAGTATTTAACACACAATAGGTATCACGTGGAGTTCTGCACATGAGAACTTTCACCTTTTTTAATTTTTCTAGACGTAAAAAATAAGTTTTTAATTAGACGCTCGTAAAACTCCATTATCTTTTTTCCGTCTGGTAATAATAGTGTTATATTATGTAACCAGTTCTGGAATTTGTGTAATGATCAAAACACAAAGCAAAACATGAATGTATGGGGGAATTTGTGGTAGATTCAGAAATGGTCCTGTTTTTTAACTTTCGAAACCACTGTAGACTGTTGCCAATACTGTTTGTCGGAGAGCTATTTTGGCGTCCGTCAGTCCCAATCGACCCATTTTATACATACTGCTCAAACGCAGAACGACGTATCTCTCAGTTTACAAAAAAATATGAAAAACTATGAGGTTTCGGATCCTATACATAAAATACGTAAGCATTTAATCGGTAAAAATTTATAAACACGTGGCAGCAACGGTTGCCTGGAACTCAGACTAAAAGTCGCAAACTTTGCATAGCATGGGAGCTCATCTCTTCTTTAAATAATAATCGCCTAAAAATATTAAAGCTGGAAGTCGATAATATTCTTAAGCATAAAAACTATGCCGATCCATCACATATTATATTAATGGGAGTCTACGTGCGTCATAACCAAGCATTTATGTTATCTCGAATCGAATGTTATTATAACAAAGAGTCAGTCTACTTTCGTCAGCCATTCGTAAAAGAAGCAAACCCATTCTACCGACCAAGTTTTAAGGAAAAGCTTTAAAATGTTAGGAGAACCATGAAGTTCTGATGCGGTTCCACTTGAAGTCTCAAGAGACGTATGGAACCGCTCCATTCACCTACTCTCAAAATAAAGATGAGCTTGTACTAAAAAAACTGTTGAAACCAAGATGGGAAGCTTTGAAGGTGGCAATCTTTGGATTTTTGTGTGTCTCGTTGTGGTGCCAATATTTCACGAAGACAAGGAAAGTGTCCAAAAGGTTTACAGATTTGAAAGCCTCTTTTATGTTGCAGCGCTCACAGCCATCTTTTTTGGACGAGTTTCCAGTCGGGAAATGCAAATGAAGTTGTCGAAATTTACAACCTGTTCAACTCACTTGAAACAATCTGTCTGTCAGGTCTGGAAAATACAAAAAAAAATAAACAACGGTTGTAAAATACTTTTCTTTGGTTTTACAGAAATTCGAGAGCGGGGCCGAAATGAGAAACTAATTACAACCCGTGAAAAACGGTTGCTTCAGTTTTACTTCCTGTTTGGAATATGCACAGCTCCCTTTGCCAGTGCTGGTTACACTCTACAAAGATGGTTTTCTCCTTGCAATGCTGCAACACTGGGATACATTTTACTCCAGGAATGCAGCAGTGACCATACCAATTCTGAATGGAAACTGATTGTCATCTCAAACTGCATACTGTTTATAACCTGCTTGACAATTTGGTGGGTTGTAACGGATTTTTTTGGAACGTTTGCATTTCAAATGACGGGAATATCATTTGTTCAAGCGTTTTCCTTTTCTGCATATTTAAAGCATTTTCGTAAGATTTTGAATACCATAAACTCGACCAGTCAATCGCAGCTTTGCTACAAGACGATGAGAAAATACAGAGAACTACAGATTCTGAACAGGTATCATAATAAAACACAGGAAAGCGTCATGGTGTTTCAGCAGCTGTTTCTGATAATCATCTCAGTAGTTACTGGGGTTTATACGTTGGTTACATTGGGAGCCAAAATAAATCCACCAGACCTTTTCATGATGACCACCTGCGCCTTTGATGGGATTGTAGTAATCCTCTTGTTTTTTAGCGTTACGGCAAACGTAAACAGCGACTCGGAAGCTACCCTTCAGTACATAAATAAACAAGTTATACCTCGGATTTCAAATAGGCAACTTGGCAAATGGGCAAGGGCATATTCAGATACCTTGCGCCCTTTAAAAGTCAACCTTGGTGCTGTAAACTTTGTTGACAAGACTACTCCATTCACTCTTTTAGATTTTAGTTTGCAGCAAATCGTAAGCTTGCTTCTTTTGAATTGAATACCACTCCTTTATAATTTTAGTCATATTTTAGTTCTTACTGTGTTTTAAAACATTATTGATAATGGTACAATACATGCTAATGTATTGATAAATCAGTATTATGCAAATGTTTCTGAGACTTGTCCCCAATATACGCGATTTGGTATTATATGGAAGCCAGAGATGGAAAGTCGGCTTTGATGGGTAGTCGTTCCGTAAACGGTGGTTTGTTTTAATTAACGTGTAACTTAATACGGTTTTTTTGGAAGTAAAAGTTTGGAAAATGCGACTCTTCAATACACAAGGGAACAATTTATGCATTGGATTTAAAGTAGACAACTTCGCAAATGCACAAGGGCATGTTCAGATACCTTTAACAGTTCAACAGTTGATAACTTATAATTATACCAATTACACTAGCTGATCACTACTTACAAAGATACAAAGTTTGCTTGCATTCTATTCAAAGATAAGCTTGTAGCACTCAACCCCATTCAATTTATTTTCGTATGTTCAGAAAAACGTCGATACGTTTTGTAAATTTTGAAGTATATTGTTTTCGATATTTAATCTAGAGTAATTTATAAATTATTTCAAGGATGCTGTATTTTTTGCGTCAGAATTTATAACAAGACGTTAATTATTCGAAAGTTGTGTAATGTATTTCATTTCGTGCTTTGCTACTCCGTTTCATAATTATCTTCATAGAGCAAGTTAAAAAAGTACTTCAAATTAAATGGACAATCTCTCATCTCCATCATTTTACGACAATATTAATGACTTTGTGTAGCATTGCAATGAGATGCATACTTCAGTTTTACAATCCGTTCGTACTAATTCGTAACTTGGCTGTTTTTCTTAAAACTCCCCATCTTTGTAAAATGGCAAAAAGCACTCTAATCCTCACTGTTGCCATAATGGCTTTTGTACTATGCATGGATAGCCTATCTGGAGCAGCGCTTGGTAGCCCTTACAATTTATTATTTACATGTTAACTTATAGATTATCATGTTTCTTATGATAATTTCAGACGCATGCTCTGAGTCGATGGACCATGGGTGGTGTGAGGTGGCCACCACGGGTGAGCGCAGATTTGCGTACAACGAGAAGACCAACCAATGCGTGGAATTTATGTAAACAATAAAAATTTAAAATCCCCATGTCATATGCAGCAGCTCAAGCTAATATAAATTTATTGTATCTGTCTAGGTATTATGGCTGCGGTGGAACGGCAAACAAGTTCGAATCTCGGGATGAGTGTAAAACGTCATGCGTTCATTAGAAATCCCGTTAATAAATCCTTGAACAACTATCAACTTTGGATTTACCTACCATTTAAGCTTTTATATCCCTTATTAGAATGAATTTTTCTCGATAAATTTCGATTCCTTTTGGACTAAAATTAGAAAAACTCTTAAAAAACATCATTACACATTGCCCCAATTAAATGCTCGAATGAAACTCTCCAGTTTGCATACTTGTTGAACTCATTTCAAAATACTTAATTGTATAATTACCATCTAATCATGAGTATGTAAGGCTGTCTTTACTGATACATTTAATCACATGTACATTAACTTAAATGGCTAATTTCATTTTGCGCGTGTCATTTTATGGTTTTATGAAGCATTGAAATAAGCTATCTACTTCTTCAGTTGCTTCTCCTGACTGAAACAATTCGGATTTTAGCTGTTTTTCTTTATTCATCCCATATCTAGAAGAATGGCAAAGCTCACAGTAATTATCCCTATCGCCATATTGGCTATAGCTTTTTGTATGGATAGCGTATCTTCAGCAGCGCTTGGTAAAACTTACAAAATTTCTATTTTAAAGGTTACTTATTATCCAGTTTCTAATATTTCCCACCATATACCTTTCAGATTCATGCTTGGAGGCAATGGATCCCAGGGTGGTGTGAGGTTGGCCACTAAACCAGAACGCCAAATTCGCCTACAATGATGTAACTAACAAATGCGTGGAGTTCCAGTAAAGCAAAAATTAAAATCTTGATGTTAGGTACACAAAAGCCAAGCATTATTGAAACTTTTTTATTTATCTAGTTTCATGGTTGTGTGGAAACTGGCAACAAATTTGAAACACGGAGGAGTGTGAAGATCATGCCTTCGTTAGAATCAACGTCATATGTACCCAAAACACGAATCGATTTTGAATACACGCACTAAATTTTGAAATTGAAATAATAGAATTAAACATATTTGTCTAACAATTAATAAACAAAGCTGTATAAAACTCACAGGTACAACACCATATTTATGCATAATACCCTCATACTATTTATCTTTTGATTCTTACCAGCTTCTTTCGTATACTGGGGCATTTAATCTTTAATTGCGACAGCTTTATTCACCTGCGTCATTACACTGCTTTATATTCTTCACAAACAATAAAAATATTGATATTCTCTCCCATATTTTTTAAACTCTAGCACCTATACAGTAACTTGACTTATTTTCATGCTACATTAGTCCCGTTTCCAGCAAAATGGTTAAGATTATTCCAATCGTAACTATCGCTCTAATGGCAATCGTGGTTTGTAAGGAGAGCTGAATCTACAGCAAGCATTTGGAAGAAAATAATCCACTATTAAATCTATATATTATTTTCTAAAATGTTCTATTCCCATTGTCAATTTCAATGATGCTCCGAGGAAATAGAATGATGGATGCGTGGGGGAGCCTACTCCGGTCTGACAAGTTTCCTACAACGAGAAACAATCGATGCTTGCAATCAGTAACCAAAATAATACCCTTCATTCCATTGTCAGTTCAGGAAACAATGGCCAAAAGTTGGCTACCTTTATCACCAAATTGGCGCTACGTAGCCAAAAATGCACTTTATCCCAACATTGGCCTACGTAGCCAATAATTGGCTACTTATCACCAAATTGGCTACGTAGCCAAATGGACTACTTAATCACCAAAATGCTACAGTAAGCCAAAATGCGCTACTTACACCAAATTGTCCTACGTAGCCAAAATGGCTACTTTATCACCAAATTCGCTACGAGCCAAAATGCTACTTAATCACAAATTGGCTACTTTCATCACTAATTGGACTACTTATCACCCAAATTGGTACTTTATCATCCACAATTGGTACTTTATCAACCAAATCCGGCGATGTATTAAACATATTAACTGCTATTCTGTAAAGTTTTTGATCATGGCACAAAATGGGTTCGCGTATGCAGTTTAAATCATAATTCGTTATCTGCATTTACAATACTATGTATTTTGAAGTATGAAACGCTTTATTTTGTCCCTTCCGAAGTATTGTGGCGTACTAATTCCCAGGTTCAAGTAACCCTTATACGATAAGAGAACGGTTGAGCTATAATGATCTTTGCATAATTTGGTAGAGCAGTAACGTCATAAAATTGTATAATACTAAAGCATTTATTTCTCTCAATTGAAATTAGTTATGTACTTACAAAAAAAAAGACAAGCCAAACCTACCTAAATGCAACTTCAACAAAACGTCCCCATCACACATAGAAGCTGTGCTCGGCTACCACAACTGAACACAATTTCGCTTTTGAAAAATGATTAATTAAAACTAATAACTAGCCATAAACAAGCCTTTACAAAAATGTTACAGATGTTAACGGCCAATGAATAGCCTGTGAGGCAATTATCCTAACTCAACTTGCTATTAATACAATATATTTGCATGTAGCTTATGTCGAGTAATAAAATAGCCATAAATACATAGCCAATTTGTGATCAAGTAGCCACAGGGATATTAGCCAATTTTGGATGAATAAATAGCCACTGCGGATTACGTAGCCAAATTATAGGTCATAATGTACCCAAATTGCAACGTTGAATATCATGGAAGTATTGTGGAACCGTTACTTTCCAATAACTGACATTTACCGGCACTTAATTGATCTCTATGTGCACATATTGTAAATATGATAGGCTGAATCGATGTAATACTCCTTTTTACATTTATATTGAACCAGTTTAAAAATGAGACTCAACATGTCCAAATATGGCTTACTTTATTGACTTTTGCAAACCTTAATCAGTTATAAAAAAGGTAGCTCACTATGGCTACTTTGAGGGACCAATTGCCAGTTTCCTGAAACCTGATTAGTATACAACAGCTCATCAATCAAAATACTAATATACCATACTTTATCTATCTAGTATTTTGGCTTATCGTGAAACAGCCACAAATTCGAAATCACTAAGGAGTTGAAGGTCATCGTTCGTTATCATCCGAGCATTTTAACAATTAAATGTGCTCACTTTTTTCAGAAACCCGCTTCGACAAGAATTTATTCGAATTTTAAAAATATAAACGGTATAAGTTTTAATTTTAACGTTTTCTTAAACACTAAATTTAAATGTTAATAATACTGCAACAATTTTGCCGTCAATTAAATTGGTACTCTGTCATGCTATTGAAAGCAATTTACGAATCACTGTTCAGGTTATCGTCATTGGCGTATTATTCCCTTCATAAGATTCATCAGTTTCTTAATTTGTCCTGGGGGGGGGGGTAAACATATTTGCTGACTCGGCATCCCTGTTCTCCTCCCAATCTAAAACCAAACCCAAAAGATGTACGAAATGTACTTCTCTACCCCAATCGGTCAGCAGTCTTTTTTGCCATGAAAAGTGACTAGCGGATTATACAGTAAATCTCATGGCCTGCAATATATATTTCATAAAGCTAAGTTAATAATTCATTAAGTCCTATGATGTCTTGAAAACAACCAATTCTTTTGGTGGAAAAATCCATTAAAAAATGTATACGTCTTTTCATATTGTCAGTTTCACTCAATAAAATATGAATTAAAATTGCTAAATAATAGAAATCCATTTAAAAAAACAAAAGGCAAACATTATTTCGTAAGTATTTTGTTAGGTAAATACTTATTCTTTCAGGTAATGACCGAGCCATTTTACGACATGCGCTTAATGCAATTAAAAATTATAAATGAGCATTTTTTTTCTGATCATTAATGACCGGCATTTTTAGAAGCACTAAACATAGACATTTTTAGTACAGCTTTAGCTCAACATTACAAACTTCCCAATTATACCACGCTTTAAAATAAATTCAAAATTGGGTCAAGATCACCATATGTCATTGAGCTTAGCATTATTTGGCTTATTAGGTGCGATACCACATTCGGCGGAGAGGCGTGTGGCCAACAAAAAAATACTTCCAGTGTGGTCATGTCATCTTAACAAACAAATTAAAAATGCTCATCTGGTCGTTGCCTGTAGAGCCTGTCCCAGCCAAAGGATGCTGGCATGTGCGTGCAAAAGTCCTAAGTGTTACAACACGCGGAAGACCAAACAATAGCGAGCATGGAGTAAAGTAGAGAGTGTAAACTAAAAGCATGACGAATATTGAAGAAGGAAGTGGCTGGTAGTGGGGGGCCCGGGAAGAAAATCTGAACAATGTGCTGTACAAGGAGTCGCCGAAGAGCATTGTATCAGGGACGTGACCATGTCCAACAAATACTTCTAATAGAAATAAGCGGAATGCACAAATGTGAATGCCTACAGGCTCACAGGATGCTGTAACTATGACAATATGTATAATGACCAAATCAATCAAAACAAGTTAGCTCAAGCAAGCAAGCCAGAGAATTATCTGTCACGCGAGATTCTGAGTAGACTAGAAAAAGAAGGTAAATCAGCAATATATTACAACGTGTGAACGAATATAATTGGATCAGTGGGGCCAAAGTAATGCATAACTATATCCCATTTCAACCTGTGCAAAACCACCTGAGCTCCCGGTAAACGGTCCATGAAAACCGCCAATTAATATCCCCATACACGTCAAATGCGATGATCCCACCGACGTAAGCTTGAATGTGCCACCCAGTAAAGGAAGGCACAATAAAGTCCCATCAGCACTTAAGTTGCGCTCAACACGCAAAGCAAGAAATGGACCCTCATTCGTAGCCACTTTAGCCAGGTTGGACCAAGCTCAGCACCATCTCGCTCGGCAGTCGTCAGGCAAACAAAAATGGTTAAATGCGCCAGTCAAGCAGTTCACCGACACGCACGAAGGGCTATTATCCTGCGTATACGGTATCTGGCGAAGTGAGCGATGAAAAGACATGTGATTAAACAGTATGTAAAACATATAAGTAAAGTGGAAACATCCTAGTGGACGATTCAGACGAATCCGCACAGCCAAAGGACTGGGCCATCGTGCAGAATTTCGCAAATGTGCTCACCAATGCAGCCACAAAAGGCGGGCCGAGGGTTACAGTAACATGCTCGATTGGTGGACATACATGGACTATGTGTCAAAGCCAGCTCTAAAACTGGGATTTGAGCTTGGAGGCTGTCATAGGAAATGGACACCAATACGACTGATGGAGAATGTGACACAAACTGCTAAAGAGAAGGCTAGTGCCGTTGAACCAATTGCAGTGGTAATGTGCTTAAATTAAAACAGTAGTGAAACAACAGAATGGTCTCGTGAGTATGGCCAATTAAAATGTGATGTCAGTTAAAGATATGTCAATTGCAGTAAACTGAAAAGAGCATGTAATGGACATAGAAATAAGCAGTGGCCACGGTCGGCGCGCCCCGCTTGGAGCAACTGTGCAAGCGACAAAATCCCCGGCCGGCGGAAAATACACCGTCGAAGTAGGAGAGGTGACCAGTCAGCGAAGTAGAGCCATCCCAATGTCAAAGCCAAGGAAATCCAGTCCATGTGGAAAACCCGGGTAAGGACCTAAGCGCCAACTGTGGGTGCAAAGAGCGTACGAGGTTAAATGAGGAGAGGCGTCGCAGTAAGATACAAAAAGGGGACCCAAAAAATGTACCAAGTGGAAGGGCAGTTGTGGGGAAATGGGTGAGAAGTAGTGAAGGCGGGCCCAACTCCTCCTCGTTTGGTGTTGTGAGAGAGATGACATACCTGGTGATAAACAAAACTACTCCATTATGTCAAAAATACATACTCCAGCTATGGTTATAGCTTTCCTTCTCTTTGTATTCCCTAACACTATAAACAAACCTGACCTTACGTATACTATCGCGCCATTCATACAAATATCTAAATACTATCTATCTTAATATATTTACAAATATTATATTTATTTTCTGGGGTTGTCGGAAGCCCGAAAGGAGTGAGTGGTCTCACAGAATTTTTAATTCACTTTCTCTACAAGGTATCTTACTAAATGACTCTCTCAACCTTTATGTACTTTAACTGAATACTAAATGTATTAATTTTATATTCTATCAGTATATTAAATCATATAATAATATTCATATTCTACAAGAATTTAATTTCCATTAACTATCTCTTTTCAAAACGATCTCACAAATCTCATTTCATATCACTTACAATAAAACTAAATAAGGCTGCGGGCAAACAGCCAACAATCATGAAACCATAATAAGTGTTGAAGCATTAGCAAGAAATCCAGGAAACCGAAAAATACACATAATTTTTGCTGATATCTCATTTTTTAACTACTACAATTTTTTATAAGTCAAGAATTATTTAGTCATGTTATATAAATATTGAAATCAAACCTGAGTTGCTGTTATTCAGCGTACATTTTTTAATGCGAGTCAAACGAATAGATGTAAGTTGCATTGGCCCCAGTGGAGTTGTACAGTTTTTGGGTAAACAAACCACTTGTTTAGCGAAGGGTACCAGAGACAATAGTAAAAGTCGCAGTTGGAGCAGACCTTTTTTTGCGCATCCGTTGTAACTTTGAAGACTCCGTTCCTTGGGCAAGAAAATGGACCATTTTGTACTCCTTGAGAGTAAACCAAGTAAACCAAGAGCTAAACCTGAAAAAATAGACAAGAGTGAATAAAAAGAGAAATTTTGAAACTTTATGAAAGCAAAAAATAATACCAAAATGTTCAGGAATCTTTTCTGCATCATGATGAATTTTCTTCTTTGAACCAAAGAATTAGTTAGTTCCAGGGTTTGCAACAAATGAGATTTTACTGATGGTTTCATACATTTTGGAGAGGCTATTTATATTAAACCCGTAATGAAGTTTTAGGTCAGATGGAGAATTTATGTGAAAAGCCAACAATGGAACGTGATTTGTTCAATTTCCGATATATTTTATTGACCATCATTCTATCATTTTGATTAGTATGCAAATAAGAAAACTGTGCTCTGCAAAGCATGCAGAAATAGGCCAATCCATTATCATCATCAGTTCAACCTGCTGCGTTGGAATGCAATAAAATCTTGAAAACATTACTCGTTCAATATATGAAGGGAAATAATTTGAATTCAAGAAAAACACATAATCTTTATTCAATAAGAAGTAGGTAAACGAATACAAAATCTTTTTGTGACGTTTACCACTTAATATGCAACCAATATGCGAAGACAAACGCCAGACATATAATTTATCTAATACCAGTTTTATTGAAACTCGTGGATATTAATCGCATGCAATCTAAATCACTCAATTGAAAAAAGCCAAACTTCAAAGCAATTCTACTGCAACCTTTTCAAGCTGTAAGAACTGGTGTATTTTGTCAGCGCAAAAATGCCACCTCTATTCTGATTCTCCATTGTCCCTCCGTATGGAATGGTCAACTGAATGTTAATTCGCCTAACTTCATCACAATGCTTGATTTTGTCATTAATTTTATATCCTATTTCACAAGCCTTGCGATGCTGATTGTATAAACACATATCACGATCAC
Source organism: Orchesella cincta (assembly GCA_001718145.1). Lineage (NCBI taxonomy): Eukaryota > Metazoa > Arthropoda > Collembola > Entomobryomorpha > Orchesellidae > Orchesella > Orchesella cincta. Next base: position 1,526 of record LJIJ01003378.1, on the reverse strand, counting down.
GACAGGGCTCCCCACCGTGTCCCACGGTGGTTGGTAGTGGACCCTATCCTAAACTTCACCGAAGCTCCGAAGACTGCCCTTCTAATCAACCCTATTGCTACAGCCGTGCAGCTATCCGACATGCCGATCCAGCTCGAGAATGGCCTGCTGACATCATCCAAAAACACTGCAAAACGGGATACTGGGGTGGACAAACCCGTGAGCTTGGCTGTGACACCATTACCGATCACAATCTCGTTTTTGAGCATTGTCTCTGCGACACAGACGATTGTAACAAGAATATTCACGAGTTTGAAAAAACCCAGTAAATCCTACGTTTTGTATTGTATGCAAAAAATATATTTTCCCTCTAAATTATGTTAAATGAAAAATCTATCAGAAATCAACGATAATTTAATAAATTAATGCAGCATAAAATGACATTGAGCAACTAGCACCAATTCGTTGCATTGAGTATAAATGACTACCCGTTTTCTACATAATTTTATTCTTAAATGTTAATTAATTAGTAGCTAATCAAAAACTGCTGAGGTTCCATTACATACCACATTTATAATCATCATGAAAGACATTTCCAGCACCCACCTGGAGATAATTATTACTTAGGAAAATGGTTAGTGTAAATATTGAGGATAGTTTGTACTTCAAGTTGCTTTTTCGCCATTATAAAATCATCGGTGGCTTATATAAGTACTCAAGAATCTTTTTCAGACATAAATATTCAGTCGCACATTGAATTTTTCTTAATTAGGCACTTTTTTAAATTAAAAATCATGGCAATTTTAAATCGCTCATGAGAATCCCTACCAAATTGGCCTTTCTTTGGGAATTTTCTGGAGAAATCTCGAAAGGCTTCGGATGAATGAAGGGCTTTGGCATTCCTACAAAATAAAATGCATTTTAGCCTTAAAACTAAATAAAATGGGATTTTCATGTTTTTGAGTTAGAATAACTTACTTTTTAAGAATACTCAGCATTTTATCACAGAGCATCTCATACTCTCCGATTTGTTCCGTAAAATGGTACAAATACAGCACGTTTCCTAACTAAACCACCCTCTCGGTTTGAAGTAGAGGGTATCCACCAAATTCCCTTCTAGATTGAAATATGAGCGATTTGCTACTGTAAAAGTTCAAGAGCAGTCTGTTCCTCAATGTGATCTTCATCTAGTTTTATTTTTAGAGGAATTCTACAAAGTTTTTGACACTTGCTCGCTAATATCAAACATTTCAATTTCAGAGAGAGGCTCGGGAGATCCCTTTTGAGGAGAATACGAAGGACGTCACTTGAGCTGGAATTAAATTAAAAATCTATGATCATTTGAATTAACTTAACTAAATGAAGAGGAAAGTTCGTTTTTATCCTGCCTAAACGCTCCGTGACACATATTTTGCTTTGTGTATATGGCGCGCATGAAACATCTATGTCGTTTGGCAGTTTCTCAACACGCGGGACAACTTCGCGTTGTTAGAATCCCTCAAACCAGCCAGATCAGGATATGAGAAGCGTAATTATGGACATTGAGT
>LJIJ01003377.1:0-19411 GCA_001718145.1 Orchesella cincta | reverse complement strand
GTAATTGCAACATTAGCGCGAGTGAGACAAATTATACTTTTGAGTTCAAACTTTTCGAAAAAATGCAAACTTTTTCCTAATCAGTAATTGGACCTTTGAATAGAACCATTAGACTCTCCTAAAGGGATTTGAGGATAAAATAAAATTTTATGTAATAAATGTGTAAAACGTTGTTCATTTATGTATCTTGTTGCTTTTTACATTTAACAGCTTGATTAACAATGAATTACAGAAAACATTCTTTCACTTTTATAATATATTTAGAATTTTTTACTTAATTTTAAGCTTTTAATTAATTAAAAAGATACTAACGATTAATAAGCAACAGGGTCACAACAATGCGATTCCAGTTGAAATTTTGAATTACCAGTGGCGTCAATCTATCAATAAAATTTGACACACCAAATTTTGTCCGTATTTCTGGCAAAGCCTTGACAATTCTTGAGGTTACAATTCCCATTAGTTCCTTACTTCCATCATGGATCTTCAACGCTCTCAATGCTGCTAAGGAAGCAGAGTGCACCCCAGCAGCTGCTCCAACTATAGACAAAATTGCTACCCAGCAGTTTACCATGATAAGTATAGCAAAGATAATGGACATTATTCTGGTGCTGTTATCAACAGCTACATCTCCTCTACAGTTCAGCACTAAAATGATCGTAGTTGTTATTTGGCATAAGCTTGCTGAAATCATGTAGTGAATTAGCATTGAGGAATGAATACGGTTGAATAGTTCCCAAAAATATATATCTGACGGTAAATTGAGAACAGTTGTTGGATTCTCTGAGAAAATTTATTTTTCAGATGCCGGGTTCCTAACGAATTCAATGGAATGTTTTGCCAGTCATTTATTACTTTGTCCAATCCCCTGTAAAAATAAAACATTATTTTGTAAATTTTGAGTTCAAATCACTTGTAAAATATGACATTACCTTTTGAAACATTGAATGTAAATTCTTGCACTTGCTATGCAGACAATTAGTTGCATGCCAATAAAAACTCCAACTAAACTGAACAAGTAAAAGATAGGTCCATTTAAAAATTGCGGAAAGCACACTCATCAAAAAGGATTAATGTCCTTTGTCGTATTTGCGGAATACAAAGCTAAACACATTTAAGGCCGCTTTTGGGGCGATGATGGATGTTGCATAATATGCGAAATTTAGGGATGCCACTTCCACTGATAATTGGAAGAACGAGCAATAAATGCGTGTGTCACTGTAGGTTGGATTTCTGCTCCAAATGGCCCAAGTTCGCACCGCTGGATAAAGCCAGTTACAATTTAGTAAGTGAAATAAAACGCGTTTCTCTGTATCGCTGATAAGCGGACTGGCAGAGTTGGATTTTCTAATTAGTTTTATTACAAAAAAGAAACAAACTATTCACACAAAATATCTACAACCAAAAATAGCCTTGTGCACACTTTGGTGTCCAAGAGCCGAGTGGTTCTTCATGCTCTCCTCTCCTTGCCTTGTTACTTTCGCACCTGGAGGAACGCATGAGAACAAGTGTGCGTGATGAGCAACCTCGTGACCACCACTCTTTCAGATATTCACTAAAAATCAAATGTGTAGAGCATAGCTCCACCTTCACAAATAAGTACAACTCAAACTACTTTGTCTACAGAAATGGGAAAGAGTAGTCCTATTATGCGACATACTCCCCGAAAGTCATTTTCACTGAGGGTGTAAATGACTTTCCCTAACAAAAAGGACTACGACCTAAGCTAGAACAAAGTGGAATCCTCCGGAGTATCACTTTACCCCGAAATCTACGACTACGCCACTTTTCCCAAGCCCACAACAATTTCACACATTTTCAGGATGCGAAGTTTTACCTCCGACCTTTCATTCGCTTGTACGCAAAGGGATCACGCCTTTGGACAACATTCATACACAAATGAGCTTGGGAAAGGCGATTTTCCAAAAAACAATAAAAACAGAAAGGGATTCCATTATGCTCTAGCCAGGATTCTACTACAATTCAACATAATTCAAAAAAAAAGAGATAAAAATATGTACATTTTTCTACTCTTAAAACTGACACAAGATTTATGAGTCAGCTTCTCAGGCTCCCGGAAAACTCCTTCCCTGGGAACATCTTTCTCGAACTGGGTTGGGGCGAAAGCAGTCTCACTTTCCCCATCATCATGGGCAGTCCGCCCTAAATCTTCTCGCTGTACTGATCCTTCAGCACAGCCTTTGGGTTCTGCAAACTCCATCGGGTACAACCTCTGGGCAGCTCGCAACTCACGTCCAAATCTCACTTCAAGTTCAATCAATCTTGGGGGTGGAATCGCCGCTCGGAGAGCTTCCACCTGGAGGGGATGAGCATCCAACTGATGACATCTCTCCCTCAATCGTTCACGGTAACGCAGCCGGCAGCTAGTTACTCTCATCACTCTGGGGCACTCCGAGATTTTCTCCAGAAAATCACAGGGGCTCGATTTCTTTGTGACTGTGAGGTTCACAGCCACAAACTTCTTTTTCTCACTTGTCTTCTTGGAGGCCGATCTGGCCTTGCTCTGGGTGAGAGAAACATGAGTTTCTCCCCCGGTCTCATCTCTCGGGAACACTGCAGCAGCGAACGCTCTTCCACTGGCGTCGGCAAGAACGTGAAGGCTACAGCACTCTGATTCGCCCAGATAAACGTATCTGGGGAATGTCACATCCAATAGGAGGGGAATCTGATATTCCCAGCTCCGCAACTTTTCTTCAGGGGGTTCTGGGGGTGCTCTGTCCCAGCTCAAATTTTCTTGATGAAACCTCCTTCGTCTCATCTTCTCTAATTTTTCTGGTAGTGGTGTTGTGGGCTCATCCTGAATCCCAATTTGACCCAGGTCCAACAACGCCGCTCTCGCTCTCGTCTTCATATCTACTGGCCCGGTTCCATGCTCCACATTTTCTCAACGTAGAGTCGCGGGCACATCATCCTCACCGACAGTTTCCATCGCCATCTGGGTGGTACTGTGGTTGAGTCCATGCTGTTGAAAGGTAACCTTTCTGGTACCCTCAACATTCTTTTCTTCATTTTGTTGAGCAGGCGGGTGCTGCTCAACCTCGTTCTCAATCTTTGGGGAGTTCGAATAACTCTGAATCTGCTGTGAAATCTCCTCCAGATCCGTTTCACGGTCATGATGGCCGTAATTCCATGGGGTGACCTGAGGCGCTGTGATGTTCACAACATCTTCCTTCGTCTTCGGGCTGGTTCCCTGGGGCTCCAACACCGCCTTTGCTTCAATCTCCAACATGATGAAGCTCTTGCTGAATTTACTCAGCGTGCGTTCCAAAGCTTCACACTCATCTAGGCGATTTCCTCGATGAGTAGTTCCACCAACATTCTCTGTAGTTGTGTGGCTTCTCGAACATGTGCTCTCAAAAAACGCATGTTCAATTGATCTTCTCGACATCAGGGGGCGTTTCTGCAAGCAACTGCTCCAGAGTCTCCGTCTCTTCAGCTACCCTGTAGCATCTGAGAGAAAAGGCTTCCAAGACTTTCCATTTCTTCTTTTCCAGTGGCTACTGGATCTGGACTTGGGGGTGCGCTGACCTTTGACCTTTTCAGGCACCGATAATCTGCTGGGCTCCTCCTTGGCCTCAGCAGTCATAGAAGGAAATTCTTTTCCCTCTTACTCTTCTCAAGTTCTCTGATTGATGATCACTAGCTTCGTAATCACCACAAGTTCCAAAATTCACTCACTCACAAAAAATCACGGCACTCGTATCCCGGCAGGGATGCCAAATGTTGCATAATAGCAACCCAAGTTTCTAAAATGATGATCACTGACTTGTGACCACCAAGTTCACTATTTATCCCGGCTAGGATGCCAAATCGTTGACACCCGGGGGCTCAAATTCAGTTTTGAAAATGATGATTACTGACTTGTAATCACCAATTTCACTCAATTCACTCACTTACTAAAATCCCATTTAATGAGTGACCAAATACTCTGTAACGCCGATAAGCGGACTGGCCCAAACCATGAGCACCAAAAAAATATGCCTTGTGCACACTTTGGTGTCTCAGAACCGAGTGGTTCTTCATGCCCTCCTCTCCTTGCCTTGATACCGTCGCCCTGGAGGAACGCATGAGAACAAGAATGCGTGATGAGCCTCTTGCTCGACCACCACTCATTCAGATATTCACTAAAAATCAAATGTGCAGAGCATAGCTCCACCTTCACAAATAAACGTACAACTCATACTACTTTGTCTACAGAAATGGGAAAGAGTAGTCCTATTATGCGACAACCTATACATACAAAGTTTAGAAAATCTTATAAATTCTTTTTGGTATTTTTTATAAATTTATATTAAGTGTAGGATATGCCAGTTGCATGGATAAGACAATAGTCTGACAGGAAGTGACCACGGTCAATCGATATAGTACAAAAACATTTCGAGTAATCCCTGGTATGTTTGGCTCCTGCAAAACTACCCTATTTTTAACACATAAGGTCATTATTCTTGGCTAAAAGGTATATCAATCCGTCATGTTCTTGAAATTCTCTTTTTAGTTCCTTGTGTAAAGTCTGATACAAGGAGCAACAATTTATATAACAAAGCATACCATCTATATCATATACTAATATATACAAAGGACATATGTAACCATATATTCCATGACGTTCTACATTGGTTAACCGGATGTAGTGAGCTACTAAACAATTAAAAGGTCTAAAACATTTTACCTTTTGTAATGTTATACCAGCCTCATTTGTTAATGCGTCTTCAAACATAACACACTAAGATTTTGGTCTGCATGTCCTCTAAAATGTTGCTTTTAGTAAGTTTTAGGAAATTTTTCAGCTGAATGATCACAACATAACAAAGTAGCATATCTCAACAGATCTATAATATAAAAATACGACAGCAACTCATCAGTTTATAAAAACGTTTCGTAAAAAATTTGAAATAAAATATTTATTCCAAAACTTTTCAAGAATGGAGCTCTTAAGTAAAAGGCTCATTATATTTTCACTTTTATATGCATCTGCTTTTTCTTTGATTCAATATTCTAAAATTGACTTTGAATCTACGCTGAACATGTTCAAGGATTGCTTAGTGCACATCATACTGAATCGTTTTGAGGTAAGTAATCAGAGTTGGTCTGCTAAAATTGATACTCCTGTAATATATTTGTTTTCCCAATTGTTATAGAGCTTTCAGGAACTTGTCATTGAGAAACCACTCCAATTTCCAGTAATCTTGTCACAAAACCGATATAGATACTACGACGGATATGAACCGTTATACGATTACCCTTTGTGCAATAGTAAGATGTATCTAAACCAATCTCAGAACGGCTTTCTGTTCGACAGTCTGCCTCCACATCAACTGACATGTTTTGTCCAAATCTATGTAAAGTCGGGTCCTTGTGCATTTGGAATTGGCAAGGACAACTATATGCTGCCCTATAATATTTTCAACCCTATATATGATCATCGAGTGAATTATAGAGAGTCTCGTCTTCTAAAATGCTGCACATTTCACATTACCATAGAGACGAACTATTAGCTCTATAGCTTAAGCTTAGCTAGCTTATAACGAATTATTAGCTCTGATTGAAAAAAATACTTGGCTAAGACTCATTATTTTTACGAAATCGGAAGCGTCTGGGAAGAAATGATCCAACCCACAAAGCTCATCTTTTTTATGAAATTCCTTAACCTTAGAACAGGATATAGTGCTTACAAAGTAACTCAAACTACAGCGATAACCTGCGGTTTGCTCGCCAATAGTTATGTGCTGCTCAAAGATAATTGCGGAGCGCACTTAAATCAACATGAAACGCTGAAAAAATGCTTAAAATCCAATATCCATTTGATGAAAACAATAGTGCCCTATAAGTACTTGACCGCAACTCGCAAATCAGTTGAACACATCCGTCAGTTATGTGATCAACGGATTGTGGTTTTTATTGGAAAATTTTACCCCTGATCTACCAACTAGCAGTTACATTCGCCAATTGAAAGTGGCAGACTACGATGTTGAACCAATTCTATTGGGAATGGTGTTCTGAAACAAATCAATCGTGTACTTGTACAGTAACAAAGATCAACGCACTGAAGGATTTGCATATATCGAATACACAGCTAATCCTGCATTAGTTTCAACACGATACGACACAATCAAATTTATCACTTTCAGATTTCCGTTTCCCATTTTCGGAACAAGGGTTGTTGTCCTTAGTGGGATATATAAGTGCCTTTGATTTGGCCACCTGGATAGCTATTGTTGGCGCTTTGCTAATAAGCACGCTTATTTGGTTTTACAAGAGTAGGAAAACCACTTTGCCCCAAATGTTTGTGACTCTACCTTTTCTCAAGATACTTCTTGGTCAGGGAACATCATATATAAATAAGTGTCGTTGGATAGCTGGAGCTTGGATTCTAGCTGGATTGTTTCTTAGTAACAACTATCAAGGGAACAATATTGATCAACTTACATCTCCTCTACCCCTGAAAAAACCGGAAGCTTTTGAGGAAATCTTTAGCAATAACTTTACTGTTTATTCACCTCCACGTTTACGATTTGAGTATTTTCAAACGTTGTTAAATGACATTGCAGCACTTTCCAAAAGGGATCTTGTAGCGTTCTTGCAGTCCACTTTTGGTCCAAAAACACTAACATTTTCCAGGATGTATATTAGAAAACAAGTGAATCTCTCTATAAGTGAGGTAGTGAAAGTACTTTCCACGATTGTCAAAACTCCACATACTGCAATTGAGCTTGCCTCAATGGTCGATTTAAAATATTACGTTGACAAAATATCAAAATGTGAAAATGATGTTTTTGTTGACACAAGGGTTTTTGTGGACAAACTGCTTTTTGAGTTGAAAATAAGGCAAATTAGCGATAAAAATATTGCGAAAAGTAAAACATCGTTTGGGTCACTGTTTCAATATTGGGTTACTGAGAAAGTAAAAAAGCCAACGATCTATTTTAATCAACGATACATGTCTTTGATACAGTCCGGGCTAGTTCACTTGTGGAAAGATTGGAAGTTTCGAATAGATACTTGGAATGCAACGGTCTTAGCTGCAAATACGAAGCCCGCTTCATCAGCAAAAGCCTTATCAATAAATGATAACATTTTAGTTGTGTTTTACCTACACTTTTCACTTCTTATACTAACTTTGTTTGTGTTTGCGATTGAATGTAGAACGATTGTTATGAGCCAAACGTTTCAACTCTGCAGCTTGCCTTTTAATTTATCCATACAGGACGTTACAAAATACAGTCGTGTGTGTAGGGTAAAATGATTTTATGTGATTTAATTTCAATAGTCGTATAAAATATCTTGGCAATTTTGTGAATATTTTGCCACAACACTGACTTTTTAAAAGCTCAGGTGCATGTATCTTTACCACATTTTAGAAGAATAGAAGTACATATTAAAACGGCATCGTTAAAATGCTTCCAATATTTTAATCCATCCATATAGATTTTGATGTACTGAGTGAAGTGGTGCGCTATGATTTGTTTTAAGTTGCTAAATACGTGTTTTTCAATGATTTTAATGAAAAGCAGAAAATGGGGCAAACATATTTAGTGTACAGTGACTTCTGGCCCAAGAAAGCAAATCCTAAGAAACGGATTTATCATATTAAAAAATTTGGAGAACCAACTTGTCGAGTATGTCAAGGGGTTGTCGGATTCAATGTAAAATTTATTTGGAACGCGGTGCTAAGTAAGCTCCACCTCGTCGCGCATTTATGGTTTCGTTTCAAAAAAGGCAACTCTTAAAAAATTGTGGTAAAAACAAATATTGTGTCATATTCTACGATAATTAAGTACCACATTTAATCTATTTTTAAACGGCTACATAGGCTTCATAAGTGCTCCGTATAAATAACGGGTGCCAGAATTTTTGTATAAACATGTTTAGTATATGTAGCATTTAGTATAAACTCGATAGTATAAGCGGAAATTTAGTATAAGCGGAATTTTTGCATAAAACAATTAGTATAAATACAGGTTAGTATAAGCCGGACTATTAGTATAAACTGTATATTCGTGAGCGTTCCAAAAGTAGTGAGGATACATTGGAGGGTCATAACAGATCCAATGTATGTCATTTTTACGGAGATAAAAAATTATCCAAATCCTGGGTCAGATCATCTTTAAAGGCATGGGTAAAATACTCTAATGTGCAAATACTAAATACTTTGGTATTTGAAATACATTTGCCAATAAATAGCTCCAAATACAAAATACTGTTTGACACTCAAAATATATTTCATACAATATGAGCAGGAAGTATGTAGTTGTCTTTTAACAGTATTAGAAATACAAATTTAGTGTCCGTCAATCAATCAGTGTTTACAAATTTTACGTTTGGGTGTACTTAACTTCTCCCAGTTAAGTTTTACTGCTGACAATTAACAGTGACGTACCTAACACGGAATTTATGAATATGCGACCTTACATATTTTATTTAATAATTCACATATTCTCGAATGAACCTAATCGTATAGCTAGCCAAATTTAAGATCACAATCATTTAAATTTCCTTATAAGCGTTTATAACTAATGCATGAAACGATCCAGAAAAGAAACTCAATTGCTGTAAATACTTAAATAATGCCTGTAAAATGATCGATGATAATAAAGTAAGCAGCAATTTCCAATAAAGTCACACATACAACTGCGAACTTACTCTTGATAATACGAAATGTATTTTCAAATGTATTTTGCATTTGAAATACAATTTTTGGCATTGCTCCAAAATACAAATTTATTTCAAATGCATTGGCTCCCCAATTCAACAAAATACATAAATTTCAAAAAATGTATTTTACCCATATCTTTGTATGAGCACAAACCTTTAATTTTTTTAATTATATTAATAAATATTTATGTTTCAAATGGACTCAAATGATGACTTCCTTAGATAAAAGTTAATTATTCAACGAAATTTACATGCCAGGCATATTCAAACAAATGAAATTTAACATAATAATATGCATAATCATTCCTATGCAGGTCTGTGCATTTGAATGCTTTATACAATATGTTGTTTCGACAAAAGGGTATTTATACATTTATGGTTTATGCTAAAAATTCCGCTTATACTAAATTTCGCGGCTTAATACTATCGAGTTTTATACTAAATGCTACATGTACTAAACATGTTTATACAAAAATTCACCGACCCTAAATAACTATTATGTATTAATTATTATAAAAATTGTTTTATCTGTAGGTCGCAGTTACAAATCGAATGTGCTGAACTGTGTTCTAAAAGGTTTAAAACTCAGAAGAGCTTGTGAGTAATAAGTACGTGTTTAATTGTAAATAAACGCATTTAACTGCGATTGTAATCATAGCTCCTACTTTGTGAGGCAAAATTGCAACAATAACAAACTTCATAGAAACCGTAGAATGCTTGGCGTGTGTAAAGTAACCATCCCTTAAAGTTTGTCCCTTCCTGCCACAAACTTTTAGTCTCCGATTTTGCTGAAAATTTGCAGGATTATAGATTTTTATGCGTAGATTACGAATTTGCAATCAGAGTATGTTTTAAACGATCGCAGCCCCACCCAGAGGGAAAAACCGTGAAAAACAAAAATTCCCGCTGTTTCGAAGTGCAAAAATTGTTAAAAACATACTCTGATTGCAAATTCGTAATCTACGCATAAAAATCTATAATCCTGCAAGTTTTCTGAACCGCAGGACCGCGGTTAAGAAAGGAACCGCGGTCCTTTATCTCTGAGCTTTGTAGTTCACTAATAGTAGTAATAGTATACACAGTATAAAAGATATCACTTTGCTATAGCTTTCAAAGTATAGAGAGGAAATGATAAATGAAAGTCGATCTTTTTACGATAATTGATTAGAATATTCTTCATGTAAAATTCTGACAAAGTGAGCATATTTTTTCCCTCAATAAAGAAAAAAGAAACATGAAGCTTTATCCCAAACCCAAGTCAAGTCAACTGAATGTGATGTCATACCACTAAATATTTAACTATGGGATGCATTTAAACATGCAGCTTTTGTAAGAAACATGCGTATGTAGAAATCCTCGCCACAGTGTAAGAAATTTGCGTCTAAAATTAGATTTCATCGCTATTTGTATGATTTGTTTAAAATATAAAAATCCAAGCAAATACTTGAAATTTTTTTACCTGAAACATATTGAGAAAGGAACTTCATTTAAACATTCATATACTCCATTTAAATTACTGTTGGGAATCATGTAAATTTGAAACATTATTAAATTATAGACATAATTACATCTGAAGGTACCTACAATGAGCGTGTCAGCTTAGGGCTTCGTCTGCAGACACCTTCGAGCTTTAAAATCTTGGTCGAAAGAACAAACTCCAACAGTACTTCTTCTTCAACTAACATACTTCAGTAAAAAGTCAAGTATAAATTTTAAAATGCAAATAAAGGGTCATTAACTAGCAAAATTCCTATGAGGTGAAGTTTAGACATTCAGCTGATAAAACTTTTTTATCCCAGCACTTAAGGGTGCAACACTTAGATAATCCATTAGTACCTATTTGCTCGCATGTTCAAAGACTCCAGCTGGAGAATTCGTTGAATAAGACAACAGTTAATTGTCTTTGAAAGGTTGAAATATCGAATCAAAATAGGGAAAAATCTGTACATGGAACATTTATCAAAAAGAGTATATTTGCGTTCACATAACGAGAATCGCCATAAAGAAACGACTACCAAGTACCAGGAGAATTCCAACCTATACCAACTGGACAAAAACGCAAGTAAGGAAGACCACAAAAATCAAAGCCTGCATTGATAGTTCAATAACGAAGTGTTGCACAACACTACATTTGTCATGAAAATAAATGTATGTAACACAATTCTGAGCATTCCTTTACGAACTATAAAAATTATGTTGTATTGCAAAAAAATATTTAAAAATATACCCGTGATGTTTTTACGATACATTAATACGAAAAAAAATTAATGAAATGACTTTTGGCTTTGTAAAAAGACGGTTGTTTCCAAAATTTTATCGCAAATTTATCATACGAGACTTTCTAATAAAAAGATTCATGTTTCTGACATTTTATCGCAATTCTCTTATACGCAGGTTTCTTACAAAAAATAGCGAGGATTTCTTATATACATCTGCATAGTTATATTTGTCCCTTTAACTATTTTCAACACTCCTTTCGCCGTAATGAAACCATGCCATTTACATTCAAGATTCAAGTTCAAGATTATCTGGTTTAACGTTACACTCGAACCGTGTCAATATATTGCTTCAGAAGCTGCATAATCGTTCAGTGTCTTTAGCTTGCATTAGTTAACAAATATTTACAACACGCTGAAGAACAACTTCTTTAATGAACACCGTTTTAGCTGTAGGCTCCGGTTAAAACTTAACAAAATAAACATATCAGTTTACATTTCGCAGATGCTGTTAAAATCCCTGAATTATGCTAAACGGATTATGATACAAAATCCCAATTCAAGAATAATGTTTTGCATAGAAAATACTTAATCCGTATTCCCAATGACTGGGTTTACATCATTGCGTTATCCTTTAAACAAATTCTCAACCTTGATGGTGTAATCGTGGTTTTTGCTTTAATTTATAAATTTTTACACCTGTTTTGTGGTTTTTCATGCACATACCGCATCAGCGAAGGAGAAGGTAGCATTACCCACATTATTAACAAACATTAATCTCAAATCTCATATTTTGTTTCATCTTTTTATTAAATTTTACTTCAAGCTTACCTACTGCTAGGCAGGTAAAGACAAAAAAGAACAAAAACTGGCGTTTTTCCAACCCGTATAGTTGGTAGCTATCAAAGTTAGTCTATACTCATATAAGTCTACATTTTGTACCACAAAGCATTCAAATCCATGACTAACAAACATGGTACTTTGCTCGTTAGTGCGATCGACGGAATTTGCCCTGGTCATTTCCTGCCAGAAAAAATATATATTCCATGTTAAATTTTTTAACATACCAGTTTGTTTAAAACACATAAATCCTTACTACCTTTTTGAAAGTCTACAGTTAACGGGCGTCTTTTATTGATATAGGATAGTTTGGAGTGTTTAAAACAAATCATTTTACCCTTTGCAAGCACATCCATATAGAAACCAATAAAGTGCGAGCTCTCAGTAATTGTTGTTGAATGTTTAACCTGCGAATTTTCCTAGATCTTAGAATAAACCCTGTGCTAATGTGCATAGGCGCAGGAACCAATTTTTCGTTGGGGGTACCAGGGTGAACAAAGTACATATATTTTGAACAAAACACATGATTTTTAAAAATATTACGGGCTTTCTAATGGAAACTCAGAAATTCTGGGGGTACGACGTACCCCCGGTTCCTGCGCCCATGCTAATGTGCTATAAACAATGTTTGCAAATAAGCATGTGTTTTTCATTTATATTAAAATTCCGGTTAAGAATATTTCTAAAAGGATCAAACATTGTAAACAATACTTTTTATAATGTGTAGGATATGTCAGTAGCGTTAACAAGACATATTAGTCTGACAGGAAGTGGCCACGCTCAATCGATTTTGAACAAAAATATTTCAAGTAATCTTGGATATGCTTGGCTTCCGCAAAAAAGCCCTATTTTGGAGAACCAAAACTATTGCCTGTACTTTCTGTCTTTTCGGCCTGTTAATACTCACGATGAAACCTAAGGCAATCCATAATTTTTGTGAAAATAGCTTCGTACTTTTCGTCATGTAATGGGCTAACTAAAAGAGCAACACTTTGTATAACCTAATCATAGTCGCCCTTCTTGTGCTAAATGTAATGATACATACACATCCATATATCTCTAAAAGCTTTACATTGGTTTACCGGATGTCATGAGCTACCAAATAATTCAAGTCCCAAAATTACATGTGAGTCTTGATACTATCATACAAGCCTCATTTTGGGTTGCGGAAAAACCTATCCAACATTCTTCGTCAGTCTTGGTTCCTCTCTCGAGCTCGATTGCAGTAATATACAAACTTTGAGCAGAACGTGGACAGTAAAACACAGTAATTAATTTCGACGGAGTACTGAAACTGGAGTTGGGATAAAATACGGTATACGTCTTACAGAAATCTTTAGACCGCATTACAATAAGTTCCAAACTTACTTACCTGAAAAACGTTGCCAGAAACTGTTCTGCGGTTAAAATTAACAGGTTTGTCTATTTTCCTGACACCAATTATACGAAGTGAATGCTCTAAAAGATAACTTCTACAGCAATCTTTGAAAACGTTCCTGTTTGAAGTCTCATTAATTATTATTAAAACACAAGTGAATGAAATGGAGCTTTAATCAGAAAGGTTATTATATTGTCACTTTTATGTGCATCTGTTATTCCTTCGACCCAGTATTCCAAACTTGACTTTGAATCAACGCTGAATATGTTCACGGACTGTTTAGTGCACATCATTCTTAGCCGTTTCGAGGTAAGTAATTGGAGTTGGTTCAAATTTGAAGAAAACCTACATTGTTATATTAAATGTTATAGGGCTACAAGGAATTTTTCATCGTCGAGCCGCTGCAGATACCTATTATTTTGTCACAACACCGATACAAAATATCAAAAACAGTACCGAACTTTGATTATGTATTTTGCAACAATAAAACGTACGTAAATCAATCGCAAAACGGGTTCATGTATGACAGCCTGCCACCACACAGACTGACTTGTTTTGTTCAAATCTATGTTAAATCGGGCCCCTGTACAAACGGAATTGGCAATCAGCACTTTGTATTGCCTAATAATGCCTTCAACCCTATATATGACTATCGGGTGAACTATGAAGA
Source organism: Orchesella cincta (assembly GCA_001718145.1). Taxonomy (NCBI): domain Eukaryota; kingdom Metazoa; phylum Arthropoda; class Collembola; order Entomobryomorpha; family Orchesellidae; genus Orchesella; species Orchesella cincta. The sequence goes on along the minus strand of LJIJ01003377.1, from coordinate 5,634 downwards.
GCGTCGTCTTCTAAAATGCTGCTAATTTTACATTAGTGTGGAGACAAACCTTTTGGCTTTGGTTGAAAGCAAATATATAGCAAACATGAATAGTTTCATGACAGATAGAATCGAACAACAAAACGTCTACCCCACAGTTCTTTTATTTTGGTTTAAGAAATTTAAGCCTAAAGCTGGCCACAATACTTATAAAATCATACACACTTCTGTGTTAGTCAGCTCAGGATTTTCTTCCGATTACACGAAACTGCGTGATCGCTGTAATAAACACTTAAAACAAACTGAGAACCTTATCACCTGCTTACAATCCAACAAACATTTGATGAAACAGGTAGTCCAATTTAACAGTAATATTGAAAATCATGGGTCAGTTTGTTCCCTGTATGGATCCCTTTGCAATGTTCCATGATGGTAGTCACCACTGTTGGGAAATTTCATCCTGGCATACCATTCAACAGCTACCTTCGTGAGTGGAAAGCAGCTTCGTACGAAGTTGACCCAATTTTAATTAAAATGATATTTCCTAACCAATCGATTGACTCGTATAAAAGTGTAGATTCTGTAGATGAGTTCATTGAAACCTGGGAATATACTATAAACCCTACACTTGTTGCACTACATTACAATACAATTGAGTTTGTTACTTGTGCTCCGTTTTCCGAAAAAGGTTGGTTGTCATTAACGGGATACATTAGTGCTTTTGACTTGTCAAATTGGATAGCCATTGCGTGTGGATTGCTGATAAGCAGCCTCATTTGGCTTTACATGAATGCTTCGAGAACAAGTCTCCAACTATGTGCGAAACTGCCTTTCTTCAAGATTCTTTTGGGACAATCGGTGAGCATTACTAAATGTAGATGGGTAACAGGAGCCTGGATGCTTGCAGGACTATTTCTTACGTTCCACTACCAAGGAAATAATATTGACCAACTGACGTCGCCGTTGCCACTGAAAAAGTTGGAAACATTTGAGGACATTTTTAGCAATAACTTAACAGTATTTTCTCTGCCACGTGAGCCGTGGGACCTTATAAAGAAGTTTATGATTTTTTATTTGGGAGAAACAGAAGACGTAGTTAAGGAATTTCTTAGTTTCTATTTCAGTCCGGCTCATTTAACCTTTTCCGAAGTATATATACGAAAACAAGTAAATTATTCCACAAGTGAAGCAGAGGAAGCACTTTCCACGTTCGTAAAAACTGCACAAACCCTCGATGAATGTGAACCTATGACAAATCTGAAATACTACGTCGACAAAATATCCGCATGTCAAAAAGACATGTTTGTGGACACACTTGCTAATGTGAAACAGTTGAATTATTTATTGAAAACTAAACATATAAGTAAGGATAACATAGCAACAAGCAAAAGACCATATGGGGCACTCTTTCAGTTTTTGTATTTTCAAGGCACTGAGAAAGGCCTGGCATCTGGAAATTTCAATTGGCGGTACATGTCCATTGTACAATCTGGATTGATTCACTTGTGGAAGGAATGGAAGTATCGAATAGATACGTGGAATGATACCGTATTATCTGCACGGGCCGAATCGGAATTATCCGCAAAAGCATTGTCGATAGAAGATAATGTCGTAGTTGTGTTTTATCTGCATATCTGTTTTAAAATATTAACTGTTCTAGTGTTTGTATTTGAATGTCGAATAATTTTGATCTGCAAAGTTGTTCGAATCTGGATTATAACGATATCAAAAGCTGTGAAACAGCTTTGCTGTTGTAGAAAGAAAGAGGAGGTAAAAGTTCAAGCCAGTGTTTTCAGAACCAACCGCCGAATTGCTTGGGATGATGAGTCGGAACATGAGCCATTATAACTACACCTCAGTGTGCGCCCTTTGTCTATTTTCCACCTCTTTTTGGGTGGACAGTACGAAATGGACAAAACGGAAGAAAGTGGTCAAAATGGACGAAATGGACAGTATCATGTGACAGAGGAGCCAAATTTGAATCTGCCATATACATCCCATGTAAAATCTGAGATAGGAAGTCCACAGTAGTTAACTAATCCAGAGAATGTTAAAATGAGAAGGAACTTAAGAATTGACACGAAAATGGATTCATCAGAGATGAAGTAGTTAATAGTTGACTTAAATTATAGAATTTTGAATATATTGGGTCTTATTCATAATTTCCTGCAGGAGAGCGCTACATTGTATCATATGAAGCGTACTTAATGGAAACACTAAATGACAATTGCTGGTCACCAAATACCATAGATGTTAATTGTCCATGGCTAATATATTATAAGCCATGGACAATGATAATAACGGTACATAACGGCTAATTGGCAAATAATGGCTAAAGTGGACATTAATGGATATACATAGTAGTATGTACATGCATATCCACATCCGGATAGCTTTTATGCATATTTGTTGTTGATATACAAAGGATGAACGTATCCGTAAAACCACTATCCAGGTATTTCAATACAATACAAGCCATGACCAGCTTTGGAGATTTTTCTAGAAGAGGAACTTATGATTTGTATCTTAATTTCCAAACAAATAATAATTCTAGATTTAATCAATTATCAACAAGTTATTTTAATTCCTTACTTATGAATTGTATTCTAGTTTAAAGCAAAGATTAATTGAAATTGAATTGTATAGAATACAAGTAGCTGTAATCTACTGTGTCAAGACTTTATCAGTGCCAGCAAGTATTTACCGTAAACTTTTGTTTTTTTACTAAATTCTGTATATTACATTATTTGTAGCTTACCAAACAGCGTATACCAACCGATTGTCGTTGTGCAGAACGCACAAAACATAAAAGACAAAATGATACTACTTTATGTATATTATTGTCACTTTACCATTAAAAGCCATCTGAACTAGGGTGGCCATGTCGATTAAAATCCAGGCTAATAACGGACATGGCCATTACCGTTATTATCCACTTAACATGCCTGCCAAATACTGTAAAAATGATGTTAGGAACATTTAAAATACGTAACTGGAGTTTATATTGTAGTTTGCTAGCAATATAGCATGTAAATCTCCTTTTTTCCACTTTCGTCCAATCTGTCCACCCTCAGTTTGGTGGGAATTTCCGTTTCTTCCAGGGTGGAAATTTCCACTATCCACTGGACGGGCGCACTTTGGCAGTGACATGGGATTCAGAGGACGCCACAGACTCCAAACTGCGAACACTAGAGTAGTGTGTTTCCACTGGATCGAAGCACATCAATCACGTTCTTGATTGCTCGTTTTTCTTGAAGTCACAAACGCTATCCTCACCAGGTGAAAGCAACATTTGACGTACCAGATTAATCAGTTCGTTCACGTCGATGGTGTGGTTTCCAATAATGTCCCAACTGCCTCGGGTGATTATTAGAGTTGTTCATTCTATGTAAATACATATTTTTTCAGCGTTATCTGATTGAAGCCAAACTTTGTATGAGTATGTTTCATCACAAATGGAGCATTTTAGGCCCATGTTGAAATTATATATTTTACATATTTTGATGTTTTCCTACATATTACATATGTAGTTACATATTTTTCTTGATTTTGACCGTTATTTTGTAAATTATGGCCATTTTTTCATGATTTTTCATCTTAACATTAGACAAAACTATCAATTTTTAGGTCTTGAACTATGAAACTTGCGTTTATCTTCTAAACCATTGACTTTAGGGTCGATTTAAGTTAGAAACGTCCCGTGAAACATAAAAGGAAGTTCAGTTTTGTCGAAAACTAATTTTTGAAGTCAAGTTTTGCACATTTTTTGCGATTTTTACTACATATTTTGGCTTTTTTAACCACATATTTACATACATATTTTGGCCATTTTAACTACATAAAATGAACAACTCTAGTAATTATTTTCTGCAAGACAGATTGAATGGTAAAGGTAGCAAGTTAGTTACCTACATTCTTAACTTTATTTATAACTAGTAACGTAAACTGCTAACCGAAATGGATGTGTGTTTAGAATTTTTCATGACTGCTTCTACCCAACTTGTGGAAAACAATTCAAGAATCTCGCCACACTCTTCAAACTATTTTTTCCCATTCTTCGTATCCAGAAGGGGGCTCCATACCCATTACTTTCAGTCAGTCAGTAAAGAGAAAGAACATATAATAATATTAATTTATTTTATACTGAATGATATTGCAATTATTTCCTGCAAGAATATTTAAAGTTTTTACTGCATAAGTTTTATGACTTCTGTAGCGCTGCCTTCTTTTGTCTCTCCAATAGGAGAGTCCCGACGACCTTTCATTTTCTCGTCCAGCATACATGCTATGGTAAGTTTCATTGAGACAGCAATTGGGTTCAAGATCATAGGCTTTAGTAATAGCTTCGATTTCTTTCAGAGAGGGAAATTAACCAGGATACAGTTTACCCTCATTCCTTTGTACAGTAACCGATGCCATTCAGCCGTTTGTCCATCCAAAGTTGTGGCCTAGCATCAAATTAAGAATTCAAAACGCAATACTAAATAAAGTATCACAAGAGAGATAACAATGACCGATACGATTTACAATTTATTTCACCCACCGTTTTAAAATTAGAACGTTGAGAACGTTGTCCGTGCGATAACTCAAACAAAACTAATCCAATCAAGTTCAATCTTGGCACACTGATTTTTTAGGTCAAGGGGACGATCGCTATTGATTTTCAGCTAAATCCGTTTACTTAATTATAATTAACTGATCATAATTAAGTTTCATCGTTGAGTATACATTGTACCAAATGTATCAGATTGCCCCATTGTGACCGGCGCTAATTACAAATGCCATGGCGTTTTAGAATAGGGGATAGGGAAGGAGGACTAGTTATAATTGAGGATGATAAGCTATAATTCAGGAGGATAAGTTCAAATTAAAGACGATAAGTAATAATTTAGGAGAATCAGAGATAAATGAGAAGGGTGAACGATAGTTAAGGAGGATTAGTGATATTGTTTGATTTTACCCTACTGGCTACCAGCATTTATTGTAGTAAAAAAAATACTGTAAATATTTTACTACATTAGCAAAAGGTCAAAGTCATCACAACCTAACCAGTCATCATCATCATAAGTATAATTTTTGTTTTAGGAATTGAGTTCAAATGCAATAACTCTCAAATTGTAACGGTAGCAGAATAAGTTGTGTAGTGATAAGCAACAAAGTTGAGTTCCCATTTTTAAACATCCTAACTTTTATATTGTCGCATGAAAAAGCAGTAAATATTATTATTGCGTAACGTAATGTTTTTGCTACTTTATTGGTTACTTTTCAAAAACGTAGGTTTATTGGTAGAATATTGTTTTTTTTTTTGAGCTGCAAGGAATTTATCTCCCTTATGCGTCCCATAAGGACTTTTGTTGTATTTCCATAAGCCGAGCTACCTTTTTATTTGTATGTATATTAGTTTGCATTCTCATTTAATATGTATCGATGTATGAAGTTCTGTTCTCTTCTCAACTAATTATGTATTCATTCATGCTCATGTTTTTACTGTGACTGTGCCTAAAGGTCCAGCTTTTCATGAGGTTATAAAAAGGCCATGTTTCTCATGACTCTTGTCCATTTCTTGTTCACGATTCTACCTTAAACTACTCTCCGTTTTACTATTTAACCTTTGACCATTTATATTCTCTACGATTCAAGTTAATACACGTCTCC
>LJIJ01003376.1:0-11191 GCA_001718145.1 Orchesella cincta | reverse complement strand
AGTCAGTGAGAAGGTGTAGAGCCCCAGCCGTGGGCCGGTCTGCCGAAGAGAATGTGGCGATGATCGGGCCCTGCTGGTTGAGGAGTTTCCTCCCAAGTAGGTCGCAGGCTTCACGACCCTCCTGACTCCGCCAATACTGCTGGTTATTAGTGTAGCTCCTCCTGAGTAATCCCTGGATGGACGCTCGGTTATCGTGGATAAAACGCACCAGAGTATGAACCAGAGTATCCTAGCAACCCGAATACGTAGAAGACTGAAGGCCAGCCCGAAGTCATCACAGATCCTTGCTCGTCCCAGGCAGCCACCCTGAAACGGGGCAGCCCTATCCACCAAAGGGGGCGCTGTTATTCACAGTTCCTATTTGCGATCCAGCGTACACGAAAGCTCCGAGCAATCGATCGCTCAGGCGGTGGAACCCATTGGGCCTAGTAGCGGCGTGCATGCTCGGTTCGTCACCCCCTCCCCAAGCCCCCTGGATGATGCGCACAGCGATGAGATAGTTCAGCCCGCTGTTGGCTGCCCCAAGGCGTTACTAAGCTGAACACTGCAGTTACGAGCATGCCCAATCCAAATAACCCCACTTTCCCACCTATTCCTGTTGGCCAGGCATTCCACCTGGGACTTGCGTTGCGACGTAGCCGTAGAAGAAGGACCCTAGAATTATGCCCTGCTCGTGAGCTGTCCAAGGGAACTTTGGATGCCTTGATACAGGGTTGAGAAGCAACGGGTTGGCGATCTCCTCCTCGTTCTGTTCCTGATTAGATGCGGGGCAGGCTAGTTCCGAGCCGTTGTGCACGGCGCCGGGAATGCGAGGTTCTCACCAATCGAACTATCCTATGACAGGTTCACTCGCATCGAGTAGCTCGACGCGAACCCCAGAAGCCGAGCACTAAAAAATGAATAGGTTATAGAACATTCTTACTTCTTTATATTGTATGAGCTACAATGTTACCGTGAGCGTGTGGCGCGTGCCCCAGTTTCTGGAATGGGACGTCTTGAAAACTCTTTGCCGGACAGCTGGAACTGGACGGTTGCTCAGGATTCTTCTGCTTTGCGAGTAGCTCGACTTCCGCTTCTGGACCGTTGACAGACGCCTCGTACATTTTTATTCTTCGCGATGGGGTTGGGGGCATTTTTAAGGGGGGAAACTGATACCTTGAGTGCGGGTTTACAGGATTTCGGGCTACATTGCTAGTGGGTGTGCGGCTAAATGGTCGTTATTTCCGAAAACTTCGTGCGTGTGACGCCCACCGATATTGAAACCCTGGTCGGGTAATCACAGCCAAATATCACAGGACAACTTGGCGAACTATATTTAATTTTCAAAAAGACACACACACTATACTTGACACGATAATTATACGTTTTAGAAGGATTGGAACACCGTTGTGTTCAAATACTGGTGTTTCAAAATACTGGACTTGGTTCAAAATGGCGCATGTTAGTTAGTTAATTTCACGGGGAGAGGCAGCTGTCAATTACGTTCCTCAGCTGATTTGTCAACATTACGTCGAACAAAGTCTCACGGCACCCAAAATTATGGCGCGCTGCTTGAAATCTCTGCTAAAATTCTATTGTGTTGGCTTGCGGCTGATCTAGTTTTCCCGCTGAAAAATTATAAATTACATAATTTTTTAATAACACTAGCTGATCGGAACTACATGAATTAGGGCGTAGGGTTATTTACAGCAATTACACGTGCTCTTTGGGATTAACTTATAGGTGAGTGATGAATACACATGAGTTTAAATTTCCTGGAATGAAATGAACAATTAGTCAAATGATCTAATTAAAATCGTTTCTAGCCCAGGATGAACATCCCCAGAGGAAGCCGGACGCTGAGGTTCCTGAACCAGACGGTTCGGTACAGCACGGTCAGTCGGCCGCCCCCCCCCACGAATGACCCCCCAGCCGTCAGGTGGGAAGGTGCTCCCAACGGCAGCGCTGCTGATCGAGGAACTGGAGCGGGCGTTGGAGCGTACTACTACTACGACCCTAACGCCGAGGTGTTCAAGCAGGCGAGGAGTGCGTTAGGGTTGAGCAACACTGTTGTCAAGAACGAGCCGGTCTCACCCAAGCAGAAGCAGGCGAACACGAACAAGTCACAGGAGTCTAACCACCCGACGTCGCCGTTCAAACCTCACGTTCAAGTTCCAGTACCAGCTCCACCTAAACCTACGCCTCAAGTATCCCAAAGCGTCAAGCCACCGCCTGAGAAGAAACCAGAGGTGAAGGAACCTCCTAAAGTCGAGAAACCTATCGTGTCTCCTCCGATCGCGGTTCCAGCGGCTGTGGCTACTGCAACGACTGCAGCTGCGGCGATGCCCAAGAGAATTTTGACGGAGAAGGCGCCTGAGAAAAGCGAGGGACTGATTCCTAAATCCTTGTTGGTCACTGCCTTGAGGGCACAGCAGGAGGCTATCACGGAGGCGTACGACGCCAAGATAAGGTCATACAGCAGGAGGCCGACAGGAAGGTTGCTAACGCTAGCTCGGTTTCTGAGGCGGAGCGGTTCGTCGAGCTCAAGGCCAGTATAACAAGCGTCCGCTTCACTCGCGGCTATTGAGCAGGGGATCGAAGTAAATCATGTTGCTTGAGCACTCATGATTGAGTGAGAATGTTGTTTAATTTTGTTAACCTTCCGCCGAGTCTAGCCCGCCAGGATCAGAACACCGAGCGAAGCGGCTGAGAGCGCTGTGGGCTCAGGTGAACGCTCTCACGCGAGAGAAACCACCAGAGTACCACGACACAGCGATAACGAGTATCGACAAAAGCCTGCTTCTCCGATCAATAGAGACTCCAGACCAGTTTGTCACTCAGATGGTGAACTCGCTTCCCGCTAAACCAGTTCATTCGCTGGAGTCACTCAAGTCCAGGTTCTACAGCACCGTTGAGCCGGTTTGCAAGGACGTAGGGCTCATCAGGGAAGGGGAGGGCTTCAGCGTGTTCAAATACGTGCTAGGGAAAGTCCCAGTGGCGGGATCGCCGCCGTCAGGGCAGAAGGTAATGGAAACTTTGAGTTTTTGTAGTGATTTTCAATTTCTAATTTTTTTTCAATTCGCATTTTTTCAGCAATCGGGTCATCTTCCACGCCGGTGCGATCAACGCACGAGGTGCTCACATCAGCCAAGGATGCGCTGGAACGGAGCGACCTCCTCTCCGCTGCTGTCGCCGTTAATAAACTTACTGGTGAGGGTCCATTTCTCTTAATGCATTGTTTTAATTAACAACTTAAATTAATTAAATTACGAATTGAACAGGTTTGCCCGGAGGTAGCGTCAGACTGGCTGGCTGACGCGCGGGACGCTGCTGGAAACCAACCAGACGTTGTTCGTTCTTATGACCTATGCAGCGTCTAATAACGTGTTTTAGAAATAGCACGGGTGTAGTTTTCTTTTCGTTGTGTATTTAAAACTTATTTAAACAATAAACGCAGTTGTGATTTGAATGCGGGGCGGGGCATCTGTTTTTGCATGTTTCATTTCTTCGTGCATACGGGTCTGCATAGGAATTAGGGAAATGAGTAAATCTATTAGCGTGGATGTGGATGCGATATTGCGATGCTTAGGTCTCTGGATGAACGAAGTGGCAAGCACACACGCTGAGATCTGCACTCACGTTACTCATCAATTATGAGCTAGGAATGCACATGAATGTGTGATGCAAGGTATTTGTTCATCATTGGCACGCTAATGCTCATGAATATGCAAATGATTCATGAACGTGCATGTGTGAGAGTGGCGTTATCAGGCGAGATAAGGAGTCAGCTTGATCACGATAGTTGAATGTTTACGTTCGTTATTTTCAGGATGGTGTGTGTGTGCTTATCCCTCCAGTTTAAAATTAGTTGACATAAGCATGAAGCCAGTAGCTGAGATGGAGGTGGGAGCCGGATCTCATACTCGTAAGCCCAATTTCAAAGCAACCCTGATTTGATAATACTCGTGATTTAATTAAGCCTTGCAAAAATGAATGGGATGATGTAGTAGTTTTTCATTCATCGCAACTTGATCTAGAGCAAACTGGCAGTGGGCGACTCGCAACATCTCGTCCAAATAACGCAATGCGAATAGTAGTGGAGAAAGGAGCGTTTCGGTACCACCGATGACCTTCAACTTCCGGTTCCATTCAGAAACCCGTTTTCTAACCTTTGCTGACCTTTCCCAACACCCGGTTTTCATTCATAAAACGTCAAATCGTAGTAGTATAGTAAGAAGTGGTGCCTTTTTTCATTCATAAAACATCATTCAAGGAATGTAGCGTAAAATTATTCATTCATAAAACCTCATTCATTGTACTTGTATGTATGGCGATGCATTATTCATTCATGAAACTAAGATTGTTAAAAGACATACAAAAGATATTTATTAAAAACACAAGAAATACCATGAATAAAAGATTGAGTACAAATGAGATTAAAATTGAAATTCACGCCGTCTGAAAGGAAACAATACAAGTTTTGTGAAACGCAATAAACACTCATATTTATGCTAAAATTGAAAACTTTGCACACTTACGGAAACCGATGCATGGCTTTTCGTTGTTTTTCAAGCTTCTTCTTTGCATCTTGGTACCGGTCATCATAAAAGGCACCACTCCTTGTCTTGATCCAAGCGGCCCTATTTCTCCGAATTTGATGACGGTAGATAAACTGCATGAATCGCAACACGTCATCATTCACAGTAGATCTCTCCTTCTTGGGGATCCGAAACTATTAAATGTAGAAAATAACAGCAATTTACAAATAATTACCACAAATTTGAGAATGTAATTTTAAAATCATGAAATAAAGCAAAATATAACAGCAGCTACAAATTATTCATCATTATCGCAAGTTAGAGAATGCAAATCTAAAGGTATGAAAAAATACTTACATTCATGGATGTGACAAGATCCTCCTTGGCCAATTGATCCAGTCCCTTCTTTCCTTCCTTGACACCCTTGAAGAAGATCAGCTCGTCCATCCTGTACCGAATTTCTCGGTCAGTTGGTTCAATCTTTGGCTCATAGCTTCGTGGCATAGGTTCCATCTAAGAAGGAAGTGCATATAGGATAATTGGTTAAAAGGATATTTACAAAAATGAGAAAGGAAATGAGAATGAAAAAGGAAAAAAAAAAAATGTGATATTTGGCATGAGAATGGAAATATGTACAATGTAAAATGAGAATTGGAATGTGATATTGGATGAATGAAGAAGGAAATTATGTACAATGGAGATTGGAATGAGGTATGAGAAGGGAATTATTGGCGATTTATGAGGGCTTTTAGTTCGTCAATGGCATCTTGAAATCGTGAAGGTCGACAAGCATGGTAACGTCCCGGCTCTAGTGTCTGGTTCCTTCTAGGCAAAAAGTTCTTGGGAAGAGAAGTTGCATTGTGACGACAAATTGGACAAATTGAATTGCTGGCAAGTGTCCCTCCATCCCGCGTGACCCAACCAAGCCAGCAAGTGTTGCAAACCGAATGCTGACATATCAACGTGATGGACTACAAATAAAAACAATGTTAAAACTTTCGAGCAAATATTCAAGCCAACGTTACAATGAATTTGGGTTTACATTCTCAAAAGGGCCCAAGCAAATCACACAACTAAACTCTGTCTCAACAATCCGAGAAACTTGCGCTTTAAAATTTTCCAATTCCTGTTGATAATTTCGTGGTTGAGCATCTTCAACATCCATCACTTCAACCAATGGTGGTTCATGCTTCATTACCAGGAAGAATTGCTGGTGATCCAAAATGACAACTTGTTCATTGACAACTTCAATTTCGAGAGGCGAGCAGCCTGCATCAGCCTCCGCCGTACGTAGACGCTTGTCAGTGTTTCAAAGTTGTAAAACCCTTGTCGTCAACAACCAAATAGTTTTCAATGCACTTGTACATTGAATTGTGCGGAGAACGAAATTGTAATGCTGCTTGCCGGCCATTGTTGGGAATATACGGCACAGTGTAAAGATTCAACGCCCGAGGTAGAGCAAACTCGATCACAGCAAAGATGGCATCTTGTCGAGGAGCGATGACCACTTGAATAATCTCTCGAACGTTTACGTTAAAGCAATTTCTCCCTCGAAATGGTCTTATAAGTGGAATGATGGCCTCTATATTCCACTGTTCTTCTGGCGATGCAGCTTCTTCCTGATGAAACAATTGGGGCGCATTTAACAAAACTTCATAGAGTGCCAATAGTACAGTGGGTGTTGTACTGCATTCGTGAAGCAACACTTCAATCTTCATTCCTCCACATCTCAAAACTCCTCGAAGTATTTCCGCATGTAATGCAACAAGACTTTGCTCCATCTGAAATGGCAAGTGTAAAGAAAACTTACTTAAACCCTAGGTTTAAAAGGATCGTATAGTGGTGCAGCGTCATTTTACAGAAACAGAAAACCAAAGCTGTCATTCAAACAAGTTCAACGGGAACTACAAAAACTTTCCGAATACTACCTCTTTGTACAAACAAAGAAAAGGTTTCCAAGAAGGCAGGTAGTTTCGCACTTTGCCAATTACATGTATTGTTCTGATCTGATTGTGCTATCCAGGAAATACGACAAGGACAATAAGCCCTTCAAAAATATTATAATTTTTGTGGACTTGTTCAGTCGCCAACTATTTGCATATCCTCTGTCCTCAAAAAAGCCACAAGCTATAATTGCAGCGTTGAAAAAGTGGTTGAAGCAAGTAAAAAAGAAGCCATCATATCTTCAAACGGACAGGGAACTGAATACACTGCAGCCGAGACTCGTCAATTTTTGGAGAAACATGATATTATCTTGTATCATACAAACTCGGAAATAAAAGGTAACTCCTCCTCATATAGCTTAAGTCATTTATATAATCAAACCGTTCATTATTACAGCATCAATTTGCGAAAGATGTATAAGAACAATCATGGAAAAACTAGCACGATGGTTTAAACACAAAAACTCGTTAAAGTGGAAAGACGTGCTAAAAAATATTGTAAGTAATTACAACAATGAAATACATTCGAGTTTAAAAATGAGTCCTAACGAAGCAGCAAAGCCCGAAAACAGTCAGTTGGTTTGGGAGCGCTTATACTTGAAGAGGGCAAGCGAGAAGCCACGGAAAACAAGGTTTACTGTAGGACAGCGCGTGAGAATTTCAATAATGAAGGGAAGTTTTGAAAAGGGTAAGTTGTTTTCCTACTACCATTTACATTGATGCAGTGTAGTTAATTTGGAAAAATTTAACAGGATACACTCGAAAATTCTCGGAAGAGACCTTTTGGATTGAAAAAATTTTGAAAACTAATCCACCTACGTACGTTTTAAAAGATGGTTCAAATGAGACAATAATTGGGGCGTTTTACGAGCAAGAAATGCTTCCTGCACCGTAATGGATCTAATGAGAAGCTTTTATCTAGTTCTATCAAGTGAACAAGTGAAAAAACAGTCATCAACAAACATACCTTCCAACTTTGTGACCATTTTAAAAACACCACTACAACTAAAGGAGAATATTTATGAAGTTGGTTTGGTCGAGGTAATATTTAAACCGTGTAACAAAATTTTTGGCTACGAGAACAATGATAATCAAATTGTCGCTCAACTGAATCCAAAATCCTATTTTAAGCTGGTTGTTTTCAAGACACATTCTGTTCTCGCACTCGACATTACCGCATTTAATCAAATTGCGAAAAGGGAAGGTGTAAACGTGTTAATCCTACAATATACCGCTGCTGGTAAAATATATTACGGAATTGAGCAGAAACGTGGTCCGACGTATGGCGTCAGACTTTCGCAAGTCTTTGCTAAAGTGTTTGGATTTCAAAAGACCTTTTACACAGGAGAGAATATTTTAGCAGAGAATCCGTACAATGGAGTTGAATATGCAAATCTTCCAAAGGGAGCTGGAATGGAATTTGAATTAGAAACATTGCCAGATGTTAAATATGTACAAGTTCCAGAACCTGATGAATACTCTTTAGAAGGCCTTGTGACAAGTTTAAATACTGGTTTAGTTGAACAGAAAATTAAAGATATCAACTTCGTTCACGAGAGTAAAGAAAACGGGGAATGCGTTTGTCTTGAAGGAGCAAACAAGGATATAATTATTTCCTAGTGATGAAATTAACAAAATTCTACAAGTAAATACGTGGAATTAAAGTGGGGTTTGAGTCATTCAATGTGGATCTTTATAGAGGTAATGAACGTGTAATCATTACTTCCGACATTACTGCCCCCCAAATATTATTTGACTCTGCCGAAAACGTGCTTAGAATCCTAGCTCACCCAAGACAACAAGGAGTTCAAAGTATTAGTTTTAATCCAATACTGTACACACCACTTACAAAAAACTGTGTCGATTCGATTCATATAAAGACCATTAATGAAAGTGGCAAACAAATTCCATTTGAAAAGGATTTTACCTTGGTTCTACACATTCGCCCTCGAAGCATTTAAAGAACATCATTGTGCTTGACAGCAAGCAGTTGTAGAGTTGAATCGATAGTACAAACACGTGCAACAAATGAATTTCGGATTATTCCCTACTCAGCAGCAGCGTCTAATCCCAATGTCGGAGGCGCGAAAGGAAGGGAAAGAAAAGGGGAAGCACACTATAACAAAACGAAAACGCAAAACTAAAGTCAGAGCAAAGCTGGACGTTCTGACAGGCAGAGGGAAGAAGAAGCGCAAGTGTGTTAAACCGTGTAAAAAGCGTAAAATTGGAAAAGCAAAGGTAAAGGCAAAATCAAAAGCACGAAAGCAGAAAGCCAAAAAGCGTTCGCGTAAATAATGGAACCTTCAGCTGCCTTTGTAAATAATCTCCTGGTGGATACAGGATTTCAAGACGAGAGTGTCCGCCAATCATACTTTCAACAAATTTATTCTTCTACTTCTTTGGATGATGATACACAACCCTTAATATTTTCGGTGATTCTAATCAAAACCTTTTTGAATTGGTTGGTGGTCACAAAATTGTTTCTAATGAATATGTTCGTTTTTACAGACATCTGCCGTGCCCGGACGATATTCAGACCTTAAAGGTTCCTTTCTTTACATGAAATTTAGAGTTAAAAATACTGACGGTACCGCCCTAGCTGCCACTGATGACGTCGCACCAAACAATTTGTTTGGAGCTACCTGTTTTAAAGAAGTTAACGTGTACATGGACGGAGTTTTGGTTTCATCATGCTCAAACTACCATTTGCTTTCGCACCTTAAAACGTTTTTGAGTTATCCAATCGAGTTTAAGGACAATGAACTCGGCAACGCAGTCTTTTCTTTTGATCCTACCCCAACAACAGTTGGCACGGTTAATGATAGCTATGCAGCAAGGAAACAATGATTGTCGGGAGCAAGCTTGTAGAAGTGATAGTTCCCATATTTGATGATATATTTTGCAGTGATCCATTTTTTCAGACACAACCCTAAAGTTGGAACTTAAACGAGCACCACAAGAGTTGTGCTTGGTTTCACCTTCTGATGCAAAAAAATACAAGATTGTCTTTGAGCATTGCGTTCTAAATTTGAGAAAAGTAGAAGTGGCCCCTGATATTTACAATCGACACCGTGGATTGTACCAACACAAAGAGCTGAATTACCCGTACATAAAATCTGTTTTACGCGTCGCTCATTTTGCAAAAAACACGGTGAATGCAAACGTTGAAAATATATTCAATTCTGAAACCCTACCACGATTGTTTGTTGCATTCATGCGAACCGACGCCTACAATGGAAAGTTGAGTAAAAACTGTCTAGCATTTGGTCGAAACGGTGTGAGCAGCATACAACCACAAGTTAATAATCAACCAACCGAGTATAATCTACTTTCAGTTAGTGATTCTGAATATCTTCTCGCGGTAGAGCATTTGATTAAAAATCTAAACTTGAACCAAACTTCTTTTGGACTAAATCGGGGAAATTGGATTTCTGGAAACTCCATTTATGCATGGAAGCTTTATCCTAGCCAAGCCAATGGTGGGAACCTTTCAATAAGTATCAAATTTGGCACAGGAATTACGGAGAACGTGACTCTAGTTGCAGTTGGTCAAGGCGAATCTGTCCTCTCAGTGTCCTCTAAAGGCGTGCAAATTTCCAATACCCTGACATGAATTCTATTGAACTAGAATCCGCTCTTGCATATATTCTAAAGGGAACAAGCATTTGCTCACTAGGAGTACTAACAGCGGATAATGTAAATATCTTTTTGAATGCAAAGGCTCCCAAAATGTATATTTTCAACTCTCATAACCACTGGATAAGTATATACTCTAAAGATAATTTAGCTTATGAGGTGTTTGATTCTTTGGGAAGACCTCTGCTGTACTATTCTTCAAATTTTAAACCTATTGTAAATTCTCTTGAAAACTGTATTCCACTGCAGCATTCAGCCAGTTCAACGTGTGGTCAGTGGGCCCTCATGTATATGTATTATAGATCTAGAAATATTCCATACTGTCATTTTCTTTCAAAATTTTCCACAGACCAGAAGAATAACGATTTGATTGTCTCAAACTTTTACAACGTGTATATAAGACCCAACATTTAGGGACAGTAGTTTAGTTTGTTTGTGATTAAAGATGGATAAGGATCAAATTGTTGGACAGTTGATTCACCCATTTACCTACGTTTCTGTTGGCCCAAGTGGTATTGGCAAGACAACAGCGTTATTAGACTTGATGAAAACAAGGATACGCTAATTTGTGGAAATATAGATAAAGTGTTTGGGTTTATGGAGTGGACCAACCGGCGTATCATACTTTTGCCAAAAAGCATGATTATATAGAGTTTACTACTGAATTTGAGCCATCTACTTTCACATCCGGCACATTGGTAGTACTAGATGATTTGCAAACTAGTATAACTAGCGGTAATTTAAGAAAAAGCATTCAAGACTTTGTAATTCGGTCAGTTTCCCATTGTTCAGTTTCGATTGTACTAGTTTTACATAACTTGTTCTCGCCCCAATTCAGAACAATCTCCCTATCAACAAAGTATATTAGCTTCTTCAACACAATTCGTGAGTAATACAATTTCTACCTTGGGAAGGCAGGCATTCGGACAATACGGTAGTTTTTTAAAGGATGTTTTCAATTACATTGTCTCAAAAAATAATAGGGGGTACGTGTTTTTAGATTTTTCTGTACAGCAAAACAATAAATTTAGGGTTCGTGATAATATAAATGTCAGCATAGCAAATTTTTTTGTGCCAGTATAGTTTTTGGAGTTT